>JAVJIF010004393.1:0-89343 GCA_038442645.1 Agave tequilana | reverse complement strand
CAGGACTGACCCTCTGACTCTGGATCCTCAATCACATCATTTGTAACTTCCTCTTCTTGTACATGACACTCGAACTGTGTCACAACAATCGGCACACCAAACGATACAGTACTATCTAAAGATGGTGAAGACGCATCACTCTTCACCTTTGCGATATTCCCTTGGTCTTGACCACTCTCCACCTGCTGGGAGTTGAAGTCTTCATCATAGAAGACTCATCAAAAGTGACATCTCTGCTCAGAATTATCTCTCGGTCTTCAGAGTCCCATAACTTGTATCCTTTCACTCCTCTTTTGAACCCTAAAAATACGGCCTTTCTATCTCGTGGCTCCAATTTCCCATCACTTACATGATAATAAGTCGAATATCCAAACACACGGAGCATGTTATAATCTGTAGCAGCTTTGCCCAACCACATTTCCATCAGTCTTTTCTCCTATTGCAGATGATGGCAATCTATTTATAAGATGACTCGCATAGGTCATCGCTTCAGCCCAAAAGGACTTGTTCAATATACTATTTGACAGCAAGCACCGTATCTTCTCCAGCAAGGTACGATTAAATCTTTCTGCAACCCATTCTGTTGCGGAGTTTCTCTAACTGTGAAGTGTCGCTCAATGCCTCCATCACGGCACAACTGCAGAAACGGATCACTCTTGTACTCTCCTCCATTATTGGACCTGAGTATCTTTATCTTTCTGCCGGTTTGCAACTCCATTCTCCTTCTCCACTCCACAAAGATACCTAGGACTTCGCTTTTATGCAATATGATGTACACCCAATTCCGCCTAGAGTAATCATCCACAAAGGAGACAAATAGTGTTTCCCTCTAAGAGATGCATTCTTAGAGGGACCCCAAACACCTGCATGCACATAATCAAGAATTCTCTTTGTACAGTGAATCGCGGTGCCAAACTTCTTGCCCAATACACAGTGCTCACAGAATTCCAACTTGCAGGTCTCTGCACCCTTCAATAAACCTTGCTTTGCCAAGGCTTGCATAGACTTACCTGTGTGACCAAGTCTCATATGCTATAACTGAGTAGCATCTTCATCTGAAATTACTGAAGCAGTCAAAGAACTTGTGATTGCGCTACCCTTTAAGTAATACAAGTTCTTGTCTCTGATCTCCTTCATCACAACCAAAGACCCTTTCGTGACCTTGAGAATTCCATTCTCCAATATCACTTAGAGCCCTTTCCACTACACAGCTCCAACTGAGATGATATTCATCTGAGAAACATATCTCACATCAGTTAAATCCCTAACCACACCATCGAACATCTTGATTCGAAGGGTACCTATCTCAATCATCTGACATTCAGCATCATTTCCCATGATTACTATGCCACTGTCCAACTTCTCTAAACTAGAGAATCATTCCCTCCTAGGACATATGTGATAGGCAGCCCCCGTATCCAATAGCCACTCTGAAGCATCCGAGTAACATATTAACGGTGTAATAGAGAGAGAAAGCAGAAGAATCAGATTCATTCCCATCTGACTTGGCGACATTCACCTATAATGGTTTTCCCGACTTCTCCTTCAGTTTGTTCTTCTTGAGCTCGGGACAATCTTTCTTTCAATGACCAGTTTGTTTACAAAATGCACACTGATCACGAGTCAAACTATGGTTGCCATATCGTGACCTAGATTTTGATCTATCACGATATCCTCCTCTTTGATTTGGACTTCTTCCTCTCACAGTTATGCCTCCGCCGATGTACCACCAAAGGATTCCTTGTCCTTTTTTCTCAACTCGAGATTTATAAGGACGGTTGTGACCTCACTATAGCTCAGTGATGTTCTTCCATTTATCAAGGTGAGGACAAATGTCGCATATCCCTCATCGGGTGAGAACTCAACAAGATCAAAGCTTTGTCTTCCTCATCTATCACAACATCAATATTTGCTACATCCGTGAGAAGCTGTGTGAGTGTTGATATGATCACTAATTGAAATCCCCCTCTTCAATTGGAAACGATACAGTCTCCTTTTCAAATGCAAGTGATTATCGATGCTCTTCGTCAAGTATTTGCTCGCAAGGGTCTCCCATATCTTCTTTGCAGAAGTTTCATTCTTCACATCATATTTTAGGTCTTGTGATAAACACGACATAATCACTACACAAGCTGTTCTATTAATTTTCTTCCAAATCTTCTCTTCCATCTCCTTCGGCCTCTCTTGCAATTCGAGAGCATCCTCCAAATTTTGCGCATATAGCGCATCCAACACCTCATATCTCCACAAATCAAAATTATTTGTACCATCAAACTTTACCACATCAATTTTGTATGGTAATAATTTTGTATATTTTTCACAACAAAAGAACTACTCCCATCGGATGTTTCTTCGACAATTTCTACTCCAATTCAACCAACCACGCAAGAATAACTATGGAATGATCTACGAGATAAAGATAGGATTTTTACCTTCAATTGAAACCTAAGAAGAGTTTCCAATTGATCTCTCCACCCAAATGAAGAAGAGATCCAACACAATAAAAATCCAATAGTATCCACTCCAAGCTTGAAATCTTCAAGAACCAAGCTCCAAATCAAGATCCACTCCACCAAACGAAGCCCAATCGTTGCCTAGAGCTCTGATACCACTTGTTGGGGCTGGAGCAATCCAATAACACAAACCCTAAAAGTACAAATACACACAAGAGAGGGAGACAAGGATTTACGAGGTTCAACAAGATGCCCAAGTCCTCGAGGCAGAAAAGAAATCTATTGATATACACAAAAATACAAGAGGGATACAATTAGTTCTTTTAAGAACACACTCAGAAAAAATTTAACCCTAACAATGGGTTACTTCCTCTATTTATTAGAAAAAGAAACCCCCAAAATTGCTCCAGGTCGGGTCCAGACACAGTTCTGACCCGACTGTAGGTCGACCGCCCGGTCGACCGCCCCAAGTGTGCGGTCGACCGCTCGGTCGACCGCGCAAAGTCCTTGGCATTATAGGACTTACTGGAAATGTCAGTTGATCGACTCAACTGAGTTTCTGTTCCTCGTGCTACCGATCAAGCTTCGTGCATGTCAGTCGACCGAGTAGTTAACCGAAGTCCTGTCATAGAGTTTAAAAAATTATCTTCTGTTTTTGCTCTCTCTACATCAAGTAGAAAAAAAATGGACTGTCTAAATAGTGAGTTTGTTAGTTTAACAATGTAGAACATTTGAAACCTAACAAAAATAATTAGTAAGGTTTTTAAATGTTTAGATCAAAATCAAATGGCCGGATCGAGAATTTGTATGTCTAAAGACATAGATCTAACCAACTCACTACTTTCGGCCGTCTATTTTGCATCGCTTGATGGATGGGCAAAAAGTATTCAAAACACTTAATTTTTGGTTTACAGATACTTGAAGTAATATAGATCAACTTCAACGGAGTGGATCTTATATTCGAATGTCAGAGTGTTGTATTTGAGTTGGAAAGATTCGGGCTCAAATCCTTTTGGAAGGACACAAGTCTATCTCTCATATATATATATATATATATATATATATATATATATAATATATATATATATAGAGAGAGAGAGAGAGAGAGAGATAATTATATATATATATATATATACTTGTATCATTCCGGAAGGATTCGAGGCCTAATCCTTCCCACTCAAATACAACCCCACATGTATTTTGAATATTTTTTACCCATCCATCAAGTAGGTGCAAAATGGACGACCGAAATAGTGAGTTGGTTAGTTTAACGGTGTAGAATATTTGAAATCTAACAAAAATTGGTGTGCGAGTTTTTAAGTGTTTAGATCATGATAAAATGGTCGGATCAAGAATTTGTATGTCTAAAGAAGTAGATCTAAGCAATATACTATTTTCGGCCGTCCATTTTGCGCCTAATTGATGGATGGGCAAAAAGTATTCAAAATATATGATTTTTTATTTTTAGTTACTTGAAATAATGTAGATCAACTTGAATGGAATGGATCTTGCATTCAAATGTCGTAGGGTTGTATTTGAGTGGGAAGACTTCAGCCTCGAATCCTTCCGGAATGACACAAGTTTATCTCATATAGAGATAAGACATATATATATAATTATATAGAGAGAGATAATTATATATAATTATATATATATGTCAAATTATATATATATATATATATATATATATATATATAATTTGATAAGAAAGGAACGAGTAACTCACTCCTATGGAGTGGATATAAACATGAAAGATAATAGTTAATCAGAACCAGTAAAAATTTGGCTCAAAAACCAAACATGTGGGTGAGATGTCAAGACGACAGTGCTTTCCCAAAGAGTATTGGTAAGCAGGAATAGTGGAAGACTTAGGGATCAGATGGCCTAGTGATCAAGCACATCAGAGTCTGAGAAACTATTACAAAGCACACAAACCAGACCCTGTTGTCTTCATCTAATACAATTGTTGGGATTATATTCATCTATTATTGTTGATGTCCTCTTCATCTATTGTGGTATCTTTTACTATATGTATTGAGTTTGAGAATTTCTCAAAAGATTAATATTTATTGAGTTTGAGGACCTCTAAAACCTCCAATTTCTAAGTTCGGGAAAACCTCCTCTTCTACTGAGTTTAAGAATCTCTAAAATCCTAACCATATTCAAGGAGATGAATTTGACTTTTCGTGCATTCTTCCGACAAGTGTTTGGTTCCACTCAGATTCAGCTTGCTTTGATTTGCAGCTTCGACATCAAGATCAAGATTCAGCAGTTTGACATCTAACATAGCAATTCAATATCTGTTTTCAATAGTTTCAATATGTATTTGTTTTTCAGTTTTTTGTTTAGGAAAGCTTTGTTTGGAAAAATCTTTATCTATTTTTTTTTAACAAGCTTGGCATGATTAATATCTATACTCTAGCTTAACAGGGGAGTATTAGAGTATGTAGTAAGTTGAGGGAATTCTTATAATTTGTTATTATTCTTCATATATATAAAGAGCTACAATCTAGGGTAAGATGTTTATTCCTAAAACCTAACACGTTGTTTGAACCATTTAGAGAGAGCAAAATGAACAACTTATCAGAATGGCTCAAGGCCAAAAGAAGTGCTTTTTAGACTCGTATTTCGTATGTGACTATTAGATTGTCCAAGTACCAAAATTTGGATCCACGACCTTGTAGGAAGCAATTAGAATGTTTTCCCAGCTTAGTTAAGGTCTCCTGTCAACATGTAACAATCATGGACCTTTATTTTAGCCTAAAGGTCTATCCTCGAATAGAATTAACAATCCCTCTTTCCTTTACTTTTCACTTGTAAAGTTTCACTCTATCAGTGCAAACCAGCTATATATGCTCTCGCCTTGGGAGACAATAAACAGATAATTTAAAAAGGAAAAAAAGTAACACATGAACCCATTCAATATGGAGCAGAATTGCTTCCCCATACACCATGCCCATCAATCAAGTATGTTATGTACATGAATGTCTATACTATGGTTAACTGCTTGAGGGGTGTCAATAATGCCATAGTCATAATTTTCCCTTTTTGACAATGTGTTTAATTTGATAGGCTTACTTACTCTTCCTTGCTATTACACCCAAGGTTTTTAGCAACAAATAGAAACAAGAGAGCATCTTCATTCATCAGAATAAAGGTTGACGTCGAGATCTAGAAGTAGACTAAAAGATTCACTTGCAATATAAGTTGTCGTAATCAAGGACTTGAATAGGACTCGCTGGAAGGCAATCTACAAGCAACATGAAAGTTACATGTCCATTGTCCAGTGAAATATGAATGTAGAGAGAGATTTACCACAACACTGGAAAATGCAAACCGTTAAACAGCAATGAAAATATACAGAAGTTTAAATTATGATTAAATGAAAAACAATGACGACTGTGAAATAAATGTTAGCCACCCACTTACTTTTAGATAATATAAGTGTGCTAAATACTAACTAGTATACCCGAATTGAAGACAGAAGCAATGTATTAATGCAATAGTGGCATGTCAACCTGATGGTTTGTATAACATGGCACAGTACTAACTGGACATAAATGCGCATACAAACAATAAAAAAACATGATTGTTGCTAAATGAAAAATTGATGGTTTTGTGTATGTCATGCATGTGTGCGCGCGCGCGCGCGAGTGTGGGGATGGGACGGTGTGCACAAGCGTGTGTGAGCGAATGAACATAAACACTCAGCATCTCATCACATTTCATTAGCATCAGCCTGATGGACCTATAGCCATTAGTTTCCATTAATGATTTAACACATAGATATGAAGTTTCCAAGTGCTTTAGTTCAAAATCAGGTGACTAATTTCTACATTTGGATCAACCATGTACAATAGTATAATATCAAATGATTTTATCTCTAGTTCATTAATACTTTTAGCTGATTTGATTTCTAGTTCATTAATCATCATGCTTTTAACTCAAACTGAAGTTCATTAATCATCATAATTTAATGAAAATATAACTGAAAATACAGGAGCTTCACGTGGAGGCATTAGAAGAGAATTTATAGTGTAATGCATGAATAATATATAATTTTGGGAAATGTGGTAAAGGCTAAAACATATAACTGTTAAGAATTGTGACTGGAATACGTCATGAAGGTAGACAAAACTTCGAAGATCAAAGAATGAACGTGCACAAAGAGATGTGCACATTATTAGTCCTAGTCGACTAATGGCGGGTCTGGCAGTTTCCTTTTCTAGATCTGTTTCCAGATTCGAGTTGGATTCGGGTTTTCTTTATTCTGAGGCGGTGATTGTTCATATTGATGAAGTTTGTTCAGAACTAGGAGGGTTCTATGGTCTATATAAATAATCCCTTGGGAGTGGTCTTCAATGCAATCCAATGAATTTGTAATTTCTAAAGGTATAATTCATCTAGGTGAGAGATTCGTTAGAAAAGCTTAGCCATAAGGGTTCGTTGTTCTTGACGGCCATCAAGGACTTTAATCTTCTCAGCGAGAGGTGTAAGTAATTCTTATTGTACTTTCCCAAAGTTTAATAAAGTTTCTCCCCCTTCTCCCGTGGACGTACACACGATCTGTTTGATTGGTGGGACTACGTTATATTGTATGCTAGCTTTCTATCTACTTCAGAAATAACTTCTCTTCTTCTCGTTGCCCTAATAGATCCTATGGTTAGTTTCTAATGCGCTGCTCCAGTCGATCTGGTCGTTGGGGTGTCCCGATTTCACAATAATTGGTATCACAGCATATAAATTGTTTCCCAACAATTGATATCAGAGTAAAGTCAACGTGCAGTGTCTGTGATCAAGTTCGATATTCAGAAGTTCGATGGTGTCATCAATTTCAGCAGATGACATATTATGATGAACGACATCCTGACACAGAGCGAGTTAGAGAAAGCATTACTCAAGAGGGATAAAAAGCCTCAAGAGAAAGTCTTGACGGCTATTCAACTTTACTTAGCGAACGAAGTGTTGGATGAGTTATTCACAGAAAAAATAGTATCCTTGTTGTGGGAGCGACTTCAGGACCACTATCTGAAAAAGTCGTTATTGAATCGGTTAATTCTGAAGCAGTGTCTTTCTTCTCCGCATGCATGAAAGTACACCTGTCAAGTCTCACATTGCAGAACTTTCCTCTATTATCAATGATCTAGATAAATTAGAGGTTAATGTAGAAGATGAGAATCAAACACTTCTATTACTATTTTCTTTACCTTTTTATATAAGAGCTTGAGGGAAGCTATCATCTATGAAGGCAAGTCAACAATCAAGGTCAAGAAGCATTTGCTCAACAAGGACAAAATTGACACCCAGTTAACGAGTGAGTCTCATCATGATTCCGGATAAGTTCATTATTCAAGAGAGAAGAGTAATAATAGAAGTTTCTTAGGTAACTCAAAACATCGAAATTTGACGTGTAATTATCGTCACAAAAGGGACACATTAGAGCTGATTGTTGGCTTCGAAAGAAGAAACAATCATATTCTAATTCACTGAACTGGTTGGAGAATATGAAGATAAGTGCAACGTTCTATCTGTTACAAACAGATCAGTTGGTAACGAAAATAGATTATTGACTCTGGATGTTCACAGCACATCAGCTCCTATAGAAAGTTCTCCGCATACACTTCGGCTCAAAGGGGAGAAGTCTTCATGGGGAATTCTGCTACAAGCAAGGTGACTGGCGAATGAACAATTCAGTTTTGTTCTCATGATGGATGCATCACTACTCTTCAAGGCGTTCGTCATGTTCCCGATTCAAGGTATTATCTCATCTCTCTTTGAGCCCTACAAGGGAACGATTCAGTTTCACTTCTGAAGGTGATCTTATTGAAGTCTCCAAAAAGGCCCATATGAAGTTTCAGCCCGAACGTGTCGGCAATGTGTATATGTTGCGAAATTTGAAAGTTACAGTTGGTGGATTATAGTTATCCTCAGCTTCAAAAGCAACGGTTGTGGAATAATCGGAGACTACAATGGTTTCGAGCTCGGATGTTCAGTTGTACCCAAAGAGATTGCGATTAGGCGCACAACAAGAAAATCCAGATCTTTACTCCTATGGTGGAGCAAATTTCTCATAAATTCTCTGTGGATCAAGGAGATCGTTAGGTGATCAAGTTCACGTTGGGCCTGAACTTACTCGACATAATCAAGCAGTGAACCCGTGAGGAGATTATGGAGAAAAGGGAGTGATATAAAGATAAAGTAAAGATTTGTTCAATTGTGCGTGGATGCGAGCACATGGAGCATGGTAGCTATTCTCGGACTTGGACGTATTCGAGTCAAGAGGGAGATTGTTAGGAATTGTGATTGGAATACATCGTGAAGGTGGACAAAATTTCAGAGATCAAAGAACGGACGTGCACAAGGAGCTGTGCACATTACTAGCCGACTAATATTAGGTATAGTCGACTAATCATATGGATTAGTCGACTTATGCATTGTATGTCGACTAGATTCGCCAACAGAGAGTTGGGATTCTCAAATTTTGTCAGAGTGGTCGTCTAGTATTTGGACCTAATCGACTGATACATGGTATTAGTCAACTAATACACTGGCCTAGTCGACTAATGACAGGTCTGGGAGTTTTCTTTTCTGAATCTGTTTCCAGATTCGGGTTTTCATTATTCTAAGGCGGTGATTATTCGTATTGATGAAGTTTGTTTAGGACCAGGAGTGTTCTATAGTCTATAAATAATTCTTTAGGGGTGGCCTTCTGATGTGAAACGGGGACTCTATAGCGTGATATATCAATGATAGATCTGAATTCACAACGTTTCACCAAAAATATGATGTTCGGTAGGAAATTATCTAAAATTAATAAGGAGACCATATGGGTTTTAACAATAATTTGCAATTGTAATACAGACAATCTAATCTCGATGACATCAAATGCTATTTCAGTTACTTTTGAACAATCCAATTAACAATGTCAAGATCAATAGATAACAAGAATTAATCAAATTCACACACACACAATTGTAGTGAACAGAAAAATACTAATAAAATAATAGAGAAATGAAGCGATATAATCCAAAGATACACTGATTGTTGAAATTAGAACTTACCCACCGATAAGCCATGTTCTCGGATACCTGATCTTCATTGATTTTCTTTAATGCTCCTATTCTGATGTGTTGGTAAGTGGGACTGATATTGATTCTCTGCTGTTGTTGCAGGATTTAAGGACCCGTCGGCTGTGTGCGGGAACAATATCACAGCCGCAAGAAAGGAAGAGAGTGGTGGAACCGCCCAGCAGAGGCTGATGAGGAAGACGCCGGCAGGTTCGGCTTTGGGGCTATCGAGTTTGAGTGACAAGCGCGTTATCGAAGAAGGCGAAGGTGATGTCACGTTCTCTGATGGGTGCAATGAAAGTATATGTTGACGGCAAGAGAGGCGAGAGAGAGAGAGAGAGGCCGTTAAGTGCGTGACTTGGCCGAGGAGAGGAGATGAACGGAGGTGCTTGGTGGTTTGTTGGGCTTAGTTGCGTGAATGGCGGCAGACCAGGTGACGAGGAAGACGTGGGAGGTTGATGTGGGTCTGTTTGTGGCGGCAAGGTGTGAGGGGAGGAAGAGAAATAAAATGGACAGCAGCTTTAAGTGGTTGGCTTGAAATTGGGGAGGTGATTTAATTTTTGTAACTGGGCTTTTGGGATGAGAGGTGGCGGCTGTGAACAAGAGCAGGGAAAAGAGATGTTAGTTGAACTTGCTTGTTGTAAACACAAAATTCCTTTGGCTAATCTCTTGTAATCAGTTGGGATTTTTTCTGTGGGGAGGGGCTTTTCAGATAGGGGTTTGGATTTAGGAATTGGAATTTAAAAGAGAGGATAAGGAGATAATTTGGATTATGGTTTAACATTCAAAATACGGGAAGATCGAGTTTCAAACTCGAACTCACAAAGAGATTTTCATTTCAAAAATAACTCAAATTTTTCATTAATAAATCTTTCTTCCAAATCTTATTGACTCATGCTTTTATATAGGCTTACAAGACTACAACTCTTCCCACACAACCGATATGAGACTAAAAACTACTACAAAACTTATAAAAAAAGAAAACAAAAAAAGAAACATGCTCGACTCAAATAAATAAAATACAGACTCCGACCAACAAAACGAATAACTCGTGGTGCCTCTGGCGTCGTCGGATGTCCGCATTATTCTCCTCGGGTGGGAGAAAAGTCGAATTAGGTGTAAAAGGCTCTCCTCATGCTCCAACACATCTGTGTCTACCTGTTGCAACTCACAACTCAATAGGTAATAATCATTTTCAAACAATCAAATATCGTTAGAATACACCAGATAATTTAATCTAAAGTTTTATCAAATTTCACTGCTATATTGGGATGAATATCTGAAAGTGGACTCAATGTGAGGACTCCCAAAAAAAAGGCTCAGGGAAGACTTAAAACCAGTGGGTTATTAGGGCTAAGATCAAATACTTGTAATCTACTGAATACCCAACATTAAAAATAAGACTAATTTCAAAATCTTTAAAAGATATAATATGAATATTATAATTTGAATTCTACAAGATTTAAAAAATCGAACACTACAGCATGCAAATCATTAACAGTTCTCGGGAAAACCGTTTCGGACGAATCCGAACCATCAATAAGTTGCCAACACTAAAAGTTTTAAATAACTTCCTGACACAAATTCATAAATTACAGTTAGTGTTGCTTCGTTCAAATATATCACTGATTTCCCATGTATAGATCGTGCACGTGTGAGAAATGTGATGCAGACTCACAGTAGAGAGACTTAGCTTATGCCTAACATATACCAAGGGTCTTCCTAGAAAATCTAGTGAGCTTGACTCCATATTGGACACTGAAAGTTTAGGCACCTAAGTTACTGTATCAACAATCTTATCGAGACCCCTATCAAAAGGAGTTGTTAGGGGTACCAGCCTAGATGAACGTGACAGTTTACCTGTTATATTAACAATGAGAATAAAAGGTATCCTAACAGGTAAAATGTAATGGAATGCAACCCTTTGTTGAGCTGTAAGGGAGGAAAAGTTGTTAATCTGAATAATGCTTGATTCTCCCATAACAGTATTCATGGAGTTATAGGACACGGCTTGACCATAGATGTAACATCCTTGATATGACCGACATCCTTTGTCATTACATAGCTCCAAAACTTGTCTTAAACAAACAGATGTCTATTGGGACAAAGCACGATTGGTTGACCTCTAGTGACAACTAATCAACTTACCTTTTAAGTTCGATTTGCTTGGTAGGATCCAACTTTGGGTGTGGTAAGTCGGGAAGATTAGCTCCTGAGATTAACTCAATAACGTGTTAGATATCACGCGTCAGTAGTAGCTTATCTGGGAGGTCTTCAGAAAAGACAGCAACAGATTCTGTGACGATAAGGTTAACTTCGGGGAGATTCAGAGTACTGTCTTTAGGAGAGACATCAGTAAACTCCGTAATATCTGGAACGACTTCAAGAGAACTCGAAGTACTGGACTACTCAAGGTTATCACCCGTAATCTTTTCTTCAAGGTCTGAGTCTTCCGATGCTTCCGCCTGACAAATAGGTTCTTCAGAGAGGACTTCAACAAGCTCTGTGATCACAGGGGTGGGTGTCGACAACAGAGGAAGAGGTTAACGATCATATGAAACAATTACAATAGGGGTCGACAGTAGTGAAAGTGGAGAAGGTAATGTCGACAGTAAAGCCGGAAGAAGGAAAGGGCGAACGATATTTGCGGTAGCAACAAAAGAGATAGTAGTCGTGACAGCCGGGGAAACAACACTAAACTCCTTAATTACAGAGGCTTTCGGGGAGATAGTGTTATCAGGCTTAGGGGCTTCAGTGGAAACTCTGTCCATGATGGCAATCTTAAATGAGGTTGGACAGTTGGCAGTAACATACCTATAACTTTGACAGTTATAACACTTGATTGTAGGACCAAGTGTGGAGAACCATGTTCGGTGTTCTTGCCTTTAGCGTTACTTTCAGCATATTTGTTGTTGGTGTCCACCTTGTATGTTAGTCTCTGTGTATGAACTTGGTGTGGATACTGACAGGAAGTCGACTTGAATGTTGGGACTTGATGATTCTAACTCCTAAATGCATGACTCAATTTGAGAACATCTAAGTCTTGGACTAAAGCATAAGCCTTTTAAGATCAGTGACTTCACGTTTACAAAGCTCATGTACTAGGTCTATTCGAAGTCCAGCACAAAATTGGGAAAAGATTTGGACGCCACTCTGTCTGCCTAAGATATTATAGAAATTGAGAAACTCGTCGAATTCGCTAACATATTCCTTCGCAGATTTGTTGTCTTGGGTAATTTGCGCCATCTGTCAAAATGTTTGTAGTAATGTCGTGGCACGTATTTACCCTTGAGTTCATCCTTCATATAAGACCAAGTGTCTATTGGTTCTTGGCCACAGAGTACTCGCTTTTTCACCACATCGGTCCAGTATGACTCACTTGTCTAGTCAGTTTCGTTATACAGAACCTGACTTTTTTCATTTCAGAGAGCGGGTGTCGTGTCAAGTGAGTACCGGTCCATGTTGTGTAACCAATCCAGAAAAACTTGGGGATCACTTAAATGACCAGTAGTCCAAATGACCTTCAAAAGTCGAGACATCAATAGTGGAAGATGTGGAATTTCCCTATGCCAATTTCTTTCAAATTGTTTTTTATGTGAAGAAAACAAAAAAAAAATCTTCCTAAAATGCCTAAAAACAAAATTTAAAATTTTCCTAGACTTAATGCAAATTCCTACATAAACCATGCTCTGATACCAAATTGATGTGAAACGGGGACCCTATAATGTAGTATATCAGTGATAGATCTGAATTCACAACGTTTCACCAAAAAAATATGATTTCGGTAGGAAATTAGCTAAAACTAATAAGGAGACCATATGGGTTTTAACAATGATTTGCCATTGTAATACGTACAATCTAGTCTCGATGATATCAAATGCAATATTCAATTACTTGTGAACAGTCCAATTGACAATATTAAGATCAATAGATAACAAAAATTAATCAGATTCACACACTCACAATTGTAGTGAACAAAGAAATACTAATAAAATAATAGAGATAAATGAAGCGGTGTAATCCAAATATACTGATTGTTGAATAAAAATTACTTACCGAAAAGCCATGTTTTCGGGTACCCGATCTTTGTTGATCTGCGTGCAGGAACAATATCACAGCCGCAAGAAAGGAAGAGGGTGGTCGAACCATCCAGCAGAGGCAGATAGGGAAGACGCACGGCAGGTTTGGCTTCAGGGCTGTCGAGCGTGAGTGACAGCGCATTGTCGAAGAAGGCGAAGGTGATGTCACGTTCTCTGATGGGTGCAATGAGAGTATATATGCTGACAGCAAGAGGGAGGGAGAGAAAGAGTAGCGGCAGTTTGAGTGTGTGACTTGGCTGAGGAGAGGAGATGAACAGAGGTGCTTGGTGGTTTGTTGAGCTAGTTGCGTGGATGGCGGCAGACCACGTAACGAGGAAGATGTGGGAGGTTGATGTGGGTCTGTTTGTGGCGGCAAGGGGTGAGGGGAGGAAGAGAAATAAAATGGACAGCAGCTTTATGTGGTTGGCTTGAAATTAGGGGTGACTTAATTTTTGTAACTGGGCTTTTGGGATGAGAGGTGGCGGCTGTGAACAGGAGCAGGGAAAAGAAGAGACGTTTAGTTGAACTTGTTTGTTGTAAACACAAAATCCTTTGGCTAATCAGTTGGGATTTTTTTTGGCTGTGGGTAGGGGATTTTGAGATAAGGGTTTTGATTTGGAAATTGGAATTTAAAAGAGGGGATAAGGGGAAGTTGGATTATGGTTTCACACTCAAAATCCAAGAGGATCGGGTTTCACACTCGAACTCACAAAGAGATTTTCATTTTGAAAATAACTCAAAATTTTCACTAATAAATCTTTCTTCCAAATCTTATTGGCTCATGCCTTTATATAGGCTTACAAGACTACAACTCTTCCCACACAAGCGATATAGGATTAAAAACTACCACAAAACTTAGTTAAAGAAAGAAACATACTCGACTCAAATAAATAAAATACACTCCAATGAACAAAACGAATAACTCGTGGCGCCTCTGTTGTCGTCGGATGTCCGCATCACCTTCAATGTAATCCAATGAATTTGGAATTCCTAAGAGTGTAATTCATCTATGTGAGAGATTCGTGAGAAAAGCTTAACCATAAGGGTTCGCTGTTCTTGCGGCCATCAAGGCCTTGTAATCTTCTCAGCGAGAGGTGTAAGTAATTCTTATTGTACTTCCCCAAAATTTAATAAAGTTTCTCCCTCTTCTCCCGTGGACGTACACACAATCTGTTTGATCGGTTGAACCACATTATATTGTGCGTTGGTTTTCTATCTAGTTCAGGAATATCTTCTTCTCTTCTCGTTGCCTACTAGATCCTGTGGTTAGTTTCCGCTATGTCGCTCCAGTTGATCTGGTCGTGGGGCGTCCCAATTTCACAACAATTGGTATCAGAGCATACAGATTGTTTCCAACAATAACAACAAAAATGAAGGATTAAACCATAATGTGAACAAGTTTATGATGAATTGGTATGTTATTCCCCATTAAGTATGATTATATTGCAATTGGTGTATCAATTTAGCAATAGTTTCATGCCAAGATATTGTGGGAATTTCGAAATTCAAAAGACGTGAATTTTGAAAATAAAAGAGGAAACTTTTGAAGCAAATAGAAATTTAAAGAAATGAAAAAAAAAAAAAAAGATTAGCTGCATGGAAAAGGCACCAATAAATAGAACTGAACTACTTTATTTCATAAAGGTAATCTACATCAGTAGGGGTCAATTTATGACCTGAAGATTCAGACTGTGCAGATGACATCATCATGAGGGACTGAGGATCTCTTGTGAAGAAACTTTGAGAGTCACCTTCCGAAGCATCGAACACCTTTGATGAGAGCTCCTTTGGCTTGCCCATCAGATGGCCACAAAAGTGATGATTACCCCAGATATCATAAGTATACTCTTTACCAAATGCCTCATCTTCCTCTGTTTTCATTCCTTTCTCCTTACTGAGCTTGGATCCCGGAGCACGAGCATGTGGAGCAATAGGAGAAGATGAGACCAAAAAGTTTGAAGTAACCACACCAGGACGACCACCAGTACCTGGGAAAGTAGCAGAGGTTAACAGAACAGGCCTTCCATTTTCTTTTGAGGTTCTGATAATCTTGGTTCCATTGAAAAACTAAACTCTTGTTTCTTCTCAGGACTCTGTTCTTCTGATACTGCACCAAATGAACTGAAAGACGAGTTGGGAGTGAAACCATTAGGAGACATGGGTGAAGATGGTGTTGAATTCCCACTTTGGCTACTTGAAACTTCAAATTTTGATGCTAATCCTCCTCTACCAGCTCTTCGCTTTCTCCTCCTCCCTCTTTCTTTCACAACCTTCACTGTGAGACTGCCACTTTGTGGTGATTCTGATGTTTCTGAGCTGTCAAGTGCTCCTACGGGTATTTTGGTAGGTGGTGGTGACTGCAATCTGGATTTATTTTGACTATCAGAATCATGCTTCTCCTTTACCATTTGAGTATTTTCTTGAACACTATGTTCACAACAAGAATATCTATCAATAACCTCAAGTTTGCAATTTTTTCTGAAAAAAGAAATTACATTCATCATAAACTCAAATAGCAAATTCAACAAGGTACAGCCTATACGAAACTATGAGAACTAACCTGGCAATTCTTGTGTTGCGGTGAACCCGAGAAGGTTTCTCAGACCTGCTGATTGCAATGGTGTTCTCACTCTTGACAGAATAATCTTTGCTGCCTGATGCAATAGGATGCAGAACAAAGAACAGTACACAAACTATGAAAAAAGCAGCAAAGATCAGCGCCGGGATTTTCCATATAACCGTCCAGAAGAGTGAGTTCTTGCACAAATCCATCATATTAAGTGAAAGACTTGCTTCCATCGGTATCACAAGAAAACCAGTATCCATGGCCAGCTTGAGGTGCCTTTGAACCAGTGCAGCAGAAAAATCTGCTTGATATGAAATTAGAAGCCTCTTCGATTCTCCTGGTGCTAGAGAGAAACCTTTACAATCGTGAATCATAAATCCACCCGAACCACAATCAGCACCTGAAACTTCCAATTTCATAACCTCGAGTGGAAGCTCACCTGCATTTTTTGCATACAAGTCTTTGTACAACTGATGAACACATGATTTGCTACTGGTTTCCAACTGAAATGACAAATCTGGCGAGGATGAGTTGAGGATAGTTGGCAAGTCAAGGTTGAATTTTATCTTCTTAACAGGTTCAGACCCTTCAAGTAGAAGAAGTGAATGAGACCCGCCATAAGCTCGAAGTGACAACCATTCAACTCCTGAAAGATTGTTCCTTATCAAAGCTGAGCTTCTCCAGGTGCATTGCTTCGAGGGGCGGAAGAGTACTGGACCAATTTGAGCACTTCTAAAAGGATGTACTACAGCTTCGGTTGTTGTCGTCTCTGGTATTGAGAACCCATCCTGAGTTTCTGCAGAGATGATACTGAAGATGGAAGGCTTGAATGAGTCATCAGGGAATTTGCAGTGATCAATTATTGCCCCTGAGTTCAAAACAAGTTGCATTACAACAGGTTTTTGACTTGGGTTGTGCACAGTGATCCATATAGAGAATTGGGTGCCAATTTGGACAACTGGAAACAGCAACTCCTGGTCCTTGAGCACAGACAACTTGCTCATGGTGCCTTGTGATCTCCAATTCCTAAGTATTAGTCGGTCTGCCTCCAGTAGTTCCAGAAATTTCATCTGCAAAATGTTCCCAAAAATACATGTAATGCCTGCTGGATGGAGATTATCTTAAACACATATAAAAAGAGAGAATTTGCCACATGTTTGATAAGGTAAAGGACAACATTGCATTTTGAATAGCTGCACCAAATATTGATTAAATATAAAGACTAAGCATGAAAAGACTTCAACGATAGCCTCTAGTTTTTTTTTTTTTTTTAATTTGCATGAATAAATACAGCTCTTTGTTAACAGAGGGGGGGGGGGGGGGGGGGGGGGGGCGGCCTTTGAGAGGTGAACCTGACAAATTCTTTTAGCAGATTAGAAATTCTGCAAGAAGTGAAACGAAAAGTTGGTCAGTAATTTACAATGTCTAAGCACTTTCCTCAGCCATTGAATGAGGAAAAACTCCCATCCTCACCCCCCTAGGGAAGAAAATTCCTCTGGTGTATGGGAGGCACCTAGAACTTGTGACATCCCCCATCACAAGCATGCCTCAGGAAAGTGGTAACTGTCCATGATTTGAAACTGCTAAAAGAAAAACTACTAGAAGGTGGATTGAATGTCCTTAAAAGACTCAAAATGTATGTGCCATACGTTAACAAAAAAGACTGATGTAAGTAGGAGAGTTGGTTTCCAAGTACCATGGTAATCTCAGGCAGTATATGTTCAAAACACTCGATTGTCCATAAATGTTTGTATCCTTAGTTGCTAAAATAAAATGTTCAAGTCGACAATTTAACATGAGGTGAAGACAATAAAAGATCTCAAACCACACTTAGGGTATAAAAGTGTGGTGGCAAAAAATCCCAAAAATAGGACCTCGGCCCACAAACATAGGGTATAAGAGTGTGGTGGCAAAAAATCCAAAAATAGGACCTCGGCCCACAAACATAAAAAGAAGAAAAGGTGAAAATGGAGAGAGAAAATTACAATCACAAAGACAGATTTTTACGTAGAAAACCACGAGAACGGGAAAAACCACGGGGAGAAGAGAGGATGCACTAGTCTTTTAAAGAAGGATTACAGCGATGTTATAAGTGATTGATTGTTTTCCTCCCCCTTCCCGTTGGAGAAGGGGTATTTATACAAGTAGAGGGATGATGTCGAGGTTGCTAGTATCTCGGGTGGTTGTAACCGTACGATCTTTGTGATTGTAACCCCTCCCAGCAGTAGATGTGGATCTGATTTGGCAAAATAGTTCTTAACTTCCCAAAGTGCCCCTCTGTCGCGGGACAAATGCCATGATTTCGAGAGGGGCTGAAAAATGGCCACTATAGATGCCTCCACTCTTCCACTTCTCAGAGTTTGTGGACGGAAAGTCAGAGCAGAACCGACTGTCATTTTTCCGGTCCCGTCCTGATATCGGAGCAGAGTGGACCAATCAGACCTCGGAGTGACCAGTCGAATCTCGGAGCGGAGTGGACCAATCAGACCTCGGAGCGGACGAATCTTTCCATGTTGAATCTGTGTGGAGATTACTTAGCTTCGGTAGATATTTCTCTGGAATAGCCGGTTGTCCCTGAGTGTTTGATTGGATGGAGGATCTGGAGTCTGAAGGGAGCAAGTTGGACCGTTGATGCTCTTCGGAGTAGTAGGGGCGGAGCCTGAAAGCATGGAAGTACCTGAAATGGTGGGGTGATGTCCGATGGTTAGGATCATCCCTGGAGCGGCATGGAGGAGTGATGCCTTGACACAAGGTCATCCTCGGAATGACTTCGGAAGTCCCGAGTGGGTAGCGACCCCTTTTGTTAAGGCTGCGACTCCGAGTGGTTTGGATTTCCCATCAACAGAGCGAGCGAACGTGGGATCTTCTACTCCAAGTGGGAGTATTCCCATCAGCGGAGTAAAGAGTAGGTCGGGCCTCCGACTCCGAGCAGTTAGGATCTCCCGACAACGGAGTACAAGTGTCCGACTCCGAATGGTTTAGATTTCCCATCAAAGTGGAAAGGCCGAGTAGAGGGTGAGACTAATCTCGTTGTTGTCTTCTCCGAGTGGTTTGGATTTCCCGACAGTGGAGTAGAGGTGTCCGACTCTGAATGGTTTGGATTTCTCATCAAAGTGGAAAGGCCGAGTAGGGGTGAAACCCATCTCGTTGCGGTCTTCTCCGAGTGGTTTGGATTTCCAGACAGCGGAGTAGAGGTGTCCGACTCCGAATGGTTTGGATTTCTCATCGGAGTGGAAAGGCCAAGTAGGGGTGAAACCCATCTCGTTGCAGTCTCCTCCGAGTGGTTTGGATATTCAGACAGTATAGAGGAACTCATCTTCCCAGGCAAACAAGTGGCTGACACTTAGCCGGTATGATGGTGACTCCATCACCCCTCATTGAGAAGGCGTAGGTACACCCTAACTCGGACTGCTTAGATGCATCTCGTCAGACGGCTTTGGGAGGGTGCATCCCGTAGGACGGCTTTACCGCTCAGCAGCCATGGGGTAAGTGGAGGGCCTCGAAAGGCGACTTTTCCCCACCTACACCACGACGGGAGGGGCTTGGACAGGTGCACCCCGAAGGGTGGCTTTGGAATCCTCTCACCACACGGAGCAAGCGAGGGGCCTCGGAAGGCGGTTCTTTTCCCCTCATGATCCCGCAGACAGAGGACCTCGGAAGGTAAGATTGGTGATGCAACCGTCGGGAGATCGGGTCGTATGTGATAAATAAACATGAGTTTGAAGAAGAAAACCCAGAATTTATTTGAAATAATAAAGAATAAAACGAAACAAAGGTGGCAGGAGGTACTCCCATTGACCACTGATCTTAATCGATCGCCTTATACTGGGAACATGGTGGTTGAGACTGGTTCGCAATCTGCTGGACTTGTAGAGTTGTCGGTTGTTCTGACTCCGAGATGACACCAGGATTCAGGACGAAATCTTTAAGATAGCCTTGGCGGATGAGATTCCAGTTACCTTAGGAGCAAGCGACATTGGTCTGTCATGTGGCCCATTCCATCATAAAAGGAACAGTACTCCTTTGCTCCGGCCGGGAAGAATCACTTTGTATTGGTGACGGTCGCTTCAACCATGGTTCGTCTTTGATGACCTGAAACACTTCCTCGATAGGGTGTTTAGTGGAGTGAAGAATTCTTCTGCTCCGTAGGCATGGAACACGTTATGAGAAGAGTTTATAGGCGCCCGTCTCCTGTCAGAGTCTTGCCCCCAACTCTGGTTGTCGCGACTCTCCTGTCGGAGTCTTGCCCGACTCTGGTTGCCGAAGTCGAATGATTTCTTGCCTTCATTGTTGTGTTTGGAGGGTGGGTCGGAGAAGCCTTTTATAGCTTCTTTGAGCTGGATGTACTGCTGGGCTCACATGCGGACTTCCTTCATCCGCGTGACGTATTTTAGCAGATGTTTGTGGAGAGAATGGCTAGTCTGCAGCCCATTGATGAAGGCTAGGGCGGCAACATCATCACTGCAGTTGTGAACTCTGGTAAGCTGGTTCTGAAAATGGTTCATGTAGCCTTTGAGGCTGTCACCTGGCCTCATCCTGACAGACAGCAGGTGGATGTTGTTCTTGATTTCCTGGCGGGGGAGGCATACTGGGTGATGCCTCAGACACCTCTTCGAAGTTGCGGAGGGAGCATAGAGGAAGAGAGTAGAACCAATCAGAGATTATATCCTTTAAACTGGTCAGGAAGACTCGGCACAAAAGACGATCGTTGGGAGAGTGGACCGCCATCACCTCTTGATAATGTCCGAGATGTCGCATCGGCTCGCTCACTCCAGTGTAGGGATCGATAATCGGAGTTATGAATTTCTTGAAAAATTCACAAATCAGAATCTTTCGAGAGGGGGAGTCGGATGCCCTTGTTGTAGTGACCTTGGGCTCTCCAAAGCTATTTAGCTTAGCTTCCTCGATTTGTTGGAGAACAAGCTCTTCTACACTCCGTAGGTTAGGTATCTTCTCATCTTTCTTCCAGGGGGCTACACCGACTGATTTCGTCGTCAGAATCCTTACCTGCTGAGGAGATACTGATCTTTGACGCTTCTGGGAGTCCCGAACGGCCACAATCTGGGCACGGAGTTGTTCATTGGATCGTTCTAACACTTCTCGTGCTCGGAAGGCATTTTCTCGATCAAGAGCCGCCTGCTCACGGTCCCTCCTAACATTCTCGCAGTCGAGATCCGCCTGCTCATGGTCCCTCCTGACATTCTCCCTCGAGAGCCGCCTGAATTTGTCGCTCTTCCATCTGTGCTTTTATTTCAGTGATCACCTGGAGGAGCTGGCCTTCGGGGTAGCAGCTTGATAAGTGTTGTTGGTTGCCCCGTGCGGGGCGGAGGACGTGGAGTTCTCGGCATCCAACTGGCATTCAATAGCGACGTCGTTGGAGATAGAAACAAATTTAGCGCGGGATGCAACCCCAATGTGAGTGGTAGCTTGCTTCTTTGGAAACATTTTGGCCAGAGAAATTTACCATGAGGGAAGGATGTTCTGAGTGTTTACTCATATATCTCAATGAAAGCATCAATTTGTGATGGCAAAAAATCCCAAAAAATAGGATCTCGGCCTATAAACATAAAAGAAAGAAAGGTGAAAATGGGGGGAGAAAATCACAATCGTAAAGATAGATTTTTATGTGGAAAACCCCGAGAACGGGAAAACCCACGATGAGAAGAAAGGATGCACTAGTCTTTCAGAGAAGAATTACATTGGTGTTGTTATAAGTGATCGGGAGTTTGATTGTTTTTCTCCCCTTCTCGTTGGAGGAGAAGGGGTATTTATACAAGTCGAGGGATGATGTCGAGGTTGCTAGTATCTCGAATGGTTATAATCGTACGATCTTTGTGGTTGTAACCGCCTCCCAGCTCTAGATGCGGATCTGATTTGATAAAATAGTTGTTAATTTCCCAAAGTGCCCCTCTGTCGCGGGACAAGTGCCGTGCTACAAAATGTTATGGATTAGATCTACTTGAGAAGTATAAACATCAAAGAAAGATTGAATTGGTTTTGAAAGGGTTGAACTTTTATTGAAATATCAATGTTTCACACGAGAAATTACGGTCAGCACATAGTGATGGACGCATATAACCTAACAATAAAGGAAAAACCTATACAAACCGAATTACAATTTACTAAATTACATGGCTACGTAGATCAACCACTGAAGAGCTTCTCTCACCTCATGCTTACATTTTAAGCACAAATACCATTTTCTGTTTGGCTGTCTCGCACATTTTGCGCCTCGAAGAAATTCCCTAAAATGAATAGTATCATCTTACTTCTTCAATGTGAAACTCAGAAAATTGCTACTTGCTTTAATAAGCTTGAACAACATTAGCAGAAAGTTACTCTTCTTAGCTACCAACTGGCCTTTTATGCCCACACTTGGTCATAGTTGCCTTGGCTCGTATCCGAAACCTACTCCGAGAGGATTGATCTCAGGTTGACAACTGGTTACAAGAACTTGGTCCCTTTTTGTGGAATTTCTTTGATTTGAATTGTGCTGCATAGCTGACTCCATTTTGATGGGAAAAGGATTCTTTTTAGGAAGATTTTTTAATCAGATTACTGGATGCTTATGATAATGACTCACACAGTATGCTCTAATTTGTGGGACAACTATGAAAGCAAGAAATTTTTAATTCGCTTTGTGAGTACACTTCACAGGCAATGTTAGATACTCCTAGCCTAAACTAACAACAAAATACCAAGTAAATGGATCAAAACTACAAGTGAATGCATAGTACCTGCCTCTGGTATATGCCTCTCCTGTACACTTCTAACCAATAGATGTTTGTGATAGAATTCAACTATGTTATTATTGAGGCTACCAGACAGATTTATACTCAGCCTCTTCCGTAACTCTCAGTGATAATCTATTATGATAGGTTCTTCTGATCTATATACTCAAAGCCTCCTCCATAACTATTAGTAATCTACTGCATCATTTTCCAACCTTACTGATAACCTATGTTTTCTATTATTCACATTTTGCTTGAATACATCTTGAATCAGAGTTTTTTATTCTTAACTATTTGATAGCGGTATCTCATTCTTGACAGCAGCCCATCTGTGTCAGATGCAACTTGCATATCATCCTAAGCATCAGCTCAACCTGTTATTATCAAAAATTGTAAATACCGGAGACTTATAGGCTGAAATTCATTTCCTGCTTATGGAGCCCACCTCGAGATCCCTGGTCACTTAAACAATCACATGAACCTTTTTTCCCCCTTGGGAACAAAGGTTGTAGCCCAGTCTTGAACCTAGGTCCTCCCATAACCCACACAGCCCTCACCATTGAGCCAGGCCTTAGCGGTTATCACATGATTGATGGTGATGCTAAATCTTTGAAAAGCTATGTTTCTACAACTCAATACACCTTTATCCAAGAGTTACTTCTTTTCTTGGGTTACCCTTCCCCTCATCTTCTACTTAATTAATCGAATTTGATTCCCAAAGTGCTATCAATAGAATGCCAATATTTAGAATAAATCTTCTATCTCCCAGGTCAAAAATCTTTAGTAAGACAGTAACCATGTTTAAGTTGGTTTTAAGAGGTCTAGAGCACAAAATCCAAAAGTTCAAGTTGTTAAGTACTAAGAGAATCAGTGTTCTAAAACATGGAATATGGAGCCACATATGCCTATACGCCACCATGGCGCCTATTTTTTCCACATTAGGCCATTATGCTGTCAAATGTTCATAGCATCCGGATATTTCTATGTGGGCATGTTGTTTATGCACCCACATATGCGGCTACATGCGCATGTGCAGGCACATGCGTGCACCCACGCATGTGCTTGTGCGCGTGGGCATTTGGTCATAGCGCCCGTATATTTCTTTTCTGCAGGCACTTGTTGTTTATGTTCCCGCATGTGTAGGGAGTTTGGAGCTCAGGTTTTGGACCTAAACCTTGCCCATTTAACTTAAGAGGATGCACCCTCCTCCCTAAATAATTACCTATTTCCAATTCTCTTCCCATTATCTTCCTGCTAATCTGTCTTTCCACCTTTATTACATGACAAGGTTCACCAACAACCATAGAAACTTGATTTTGGAATTAAAGGGCCAGCCACCTAGTCACGGACTCACATAACAAGGTGAAATGTCATGATGACATCTCCGGAGTTTCGGTATATGTAGCACTGACTTTAGAATGGTATCATAGCCATCCAGGTTCAAGTCAAACCCGGTGCATATTCAAAGCAAATTTTAAGGGGAAATGCTAGGCTTGTTTCAGCCAATTAAGGTGCTCCACATGTTGGAAGTGAGAGTATTAGAGTATATCCCTCAACCCAACATTCAGGGGTTTGGTGTAGACTGCGCGTAGTGGAATGGATTTTAAGGAGTACAAAGAAATACATTTTAGTGCAATCTCTCAAAATAACTTTTTGATAACGATCGATCATAATAACCCCAAGAACACTTTCAACCAAGACTCAAACCCATAGGGTAACCTATGCAAGTGTTTCCCAAACTGCATGCATAGGATGCTCCATACTCCATTCCTTCTTGCTCTTATTATTATTTTTTTAGTTTTCTCTTAACTTGTTGTAAGGCCTCCTATATAGGGTGTGCAACAGTGCGTTCTAGGCACATGGTACAAACAGTGCAAACCATGTCTCTCTTGCTCTTCCTTAATACTATAATCTAACTCATCAAATTCTTAACAATCCTCACGTTAGATATAATCAACTAGCAATATATCTGATGGGGATTGCTCTAATCATTTGTAGTTGTAGTTGTTTTATTTGTTTCTTTACTGATTTAGTCACACATCGATTGTGATGGGAAACTTCTTAGTATGTTGGCCTATTTAAGGCCAATACTAGCTCATTCTGTAGACTATGATGATTTGATTAATGAAACCTTTTGTTTAGCATGTTGATATGCTATCCAATTTTGAATCTTTACATAGTGATGTGCAGAATTGGAGAGAGATCTCTTGAGTGATGAAGCCTGAATTTCAGCTTTATCCCTTAAAACCTAATTTTATTTCCCTCGTTCTTCTTCTCCCTCCTTGTTCTACATCAGTTAAGAGATCTCATGGGTGCTGAAGCCCAAATTCCATCTATATTCCCTTAAACCCTAATTTTCTTTTCCTCTTTCTTCTTTTCCTCTTTTTTCTTCTCCCCTCCCGTTCTACATCAGTTTGATATCAGAGCTAAAATCTGCTCCTTTCTTCCTCCACAAAAATCTCTTCTACAAAACCTTAGCCTCCTCTTCTACAAAACCCTAGATCTTCTTCCCCCTTTATTCTCTTCTTTAGTTTGCAAAAAAAAAATTGAAACCCTAGATCGGATTAAAAAAAATCAAAAGAAAAAAAGAAAAGAAAAAAACAAAGTCAAAATAATAAAAAAAATAGATTACTATTCTTCCCCATTTCCCCCAACAAAACCTACGTTAATCCCGCCTTCCTGCCGCCTTCACGCCACCGACGCCATCATCGACAGTAGATTACCCTCACCGGAAATCCTCGCCGCCATTGACAGCAGCACGAAGCCATCGTCGTCAAGATCTCAGCGGATCTCCGTCTTGACTGCCTTCCCCTACGTCTCGACAGCAAGCAGAACCCGCCTTCGCTTCGCAGCCTCCCTCGCTGCCGCCACGCCCACGACGACTTCCTCGTCCTTCGACCTCGCCACCTTCCACCTGTCGATCTCCCTCTGCCACACCACCACCGAGTTTCCCCTGTCGCCTCGCCATCACCCCATCATATATCTACCCGTCTTTGACTCCATCGACAGTCGCCACGACACCACCGCCGTCCTCGCCAAGTCGCCGACCAGTCCTCGTCGATCACCGCCAATCCTCGAGTGCCCTAACTGTCGAGCGAGAGGAAGAAGACAGGGTAAATGGGTATTAATCAGGTTTAATTGAAACACGTTTGTAATCGGATTTGATCTGATAATCCAATAGAAGTTTGGGTCAAAACCGATTCGGGTCGGATCCACAAAATCCGACCCGATCTGAACCGTTGATGTCAATGGCTCATAAGCTGACATCATCGGCTCGAGCCAAGCCGAGCCGACCCCGAGCCGCCCAAGCCATTCGAGCCGCCGCTGACGTCAGCTGAGCCGAGCTGACTTCATCGGCTTCGAGCTAGGATATCTGAGCCACATTGTTTCAGCAGCAGTACACTGACCTTTTGGAGTCCGTTTCAGGTCCGTTCGGAGTCCGATTCGAGTTTCATCTGAAGCGTTTAATCCGTAACTGAGTCCCAAAGTCACTGAAAAAGTTTCGCAGCTTTTGAGTAGCAAATACGTCTCTACAAGCCATTGTTTGGTGTCATTACTATTTCAAGACTTCGTGAGTGACTTTCAGCTCTCCGGTGTGGGTTTTTTTTTGAAAGATTTTAGAGGGATCTTACAATTGGGCGTGAACGACTCACCCCTCAAGTGACTCCTATCTTGAACTAATTTATTAATTGTTAAATTCCTGGCAATTACTATTGAACGACAAAGATATGCTAGTTGAATTGTTAGTTGCTTTCCTCTAGTGATTGTATCAGTTTTGGTCACTTTTTCATCATTTAGGATTGCATTTCCTTTACATTTAGAATTTGTACCTTTTAAAAATTTTAATTCTCATCATTTAGCACATTCATTTAGCTTTGTTTGAGACTAAGATTTGTGTTGCATCTCTGAATTTGTTTGTCGTGCATTAGTATTAGCGCACGTTCATTTGGCTAGTCGAGCCGACATGGAAGAGAACCTCGACCGCATGCTAGAGAAACTTGACATTATCTTGGGTTAGTTCGGGATTGCAATTTCGCCTTATAGATGATAGAATCACGAGGCGAGAGTTGACATATTAATGGTGTTTTTAGTGATGATGTTAGAGACTCAAGAGTTGTTGAGGTGTTTACGTTTCCTCCACTATTACTAATGTCGTTGAGGATCTACTTGTCAATTCTGATACACGGATTATTAATAAAATCCATGAGTTTTCTGAGAGTATCAATGACGATGTAGATGTGCGACTCGAGTCTAGCACACCTATACTTACTGAAGTCCATACTCATGATAATGACACTAGTGATGATGAGTATGGGTCAGTAGTTGAGTCTACAGTGACTCCTTTTAGTTACCCTCTTTCTAGTCGGCCTTTGGAATTCTTTACTATGATCCACCAGGAAGTTCCTGACTTTTCTTCTTTTAGAGCTTGTTTGTTTCGTCGTAAAAGGTCGTAAGTCGCAAGTGACTTACGGCTTTTTACAAATTATGGCGTTTGTTTCGTCGTAAGTCATAAAATGCACTTGCATCCACTTATGATCCATTTGCAATATAAACAGTTAATTTTGTGGTCATGCAAATCCCACTTACAGCCCACTTGCAGCACAAACAGTTAATTTTGTGGTCATGCAAATCTGTATTGTAGACAGTTAATTGTAATTATATTAATATTTTTATTATTATATTAATCTTTTTTAATTATGAGAAATTCTTTTTTTAATTATTAGATTAAAGTTTATTGCTAATTTAATAATTTTTTATGCATTTAATATTTAATATTTTTAATTTTTAATATTTTTTCATATTTACTAATATCTAGTATTTTTAGTTATTTAATATGTTATATGTTATATTTTAATATATTTAATTTATTTTTAATTATTTAATATTTAATATGTTATATTTTTAATATACTTAATTTATTTTTAATATATTATACTTTTATATTTACTAATTTTAGTATTTAGTGGCATTTTTTATTATTTTTCTTGGCATTTTAAATGTTTTTAATATTTAATTTATATTTAATTATTTAATACTTAATATATTTAATTTTTTATATTTCTAATATTTAATAATTTTTAAATATTTTAGTTAATTATTTATTATATTATAGTTTTAATATATTTAATTTTATTCTTAATTATTTAATTTATTAAATAATTATATATTATTAATATTTACTATTTTTAGTATTTATTGGCATTTTTTTAACATATTTAAATCCCCAAACAGTTAATTTTGTGGTCAAGCAGTTACGACTTACACTTTACGACAACCAAATAGTGTAAAACACAATACACTTTTCCACTTATAATTTTACATTACGAACCAAACACTGTAAAACGTATTTGCATGTAACGCATTTACAATTGTAAAAGAGTTCACCACTTACGAATTATGACTTACGGTCAATTACGACAACCAAACAGGCCATTAATGAGTATTTGGAGATATGTCATGAGTCTAGTGTACGGTCAATTACGACAACCAAACAGGCCATTAATGAGTATTTGGAGATATGTCATGAGTCTAGTGTCTCAGTATAAGAGTTTGTTGTGTGTCCCACTAGGCATCCTACATGTCCTATTTTCACTTCATTAGAAGTCATGTCTAGAATGTCCACTGCATTGCATTTGCTTATTACATATGACATCACTAAACAGTTGGCAAATGACAATGATAATTACAAATTTCCGTAGAGTATATTGCAAGAGTTTGCAGTTGATATTGAGGTAATGATTACAACTCACCCTAGACTTGTGAGAAAGCTGCATGTTCGATATGCAGGTTCATCTAAAGTTCTGAAGAGGTTTACTTTCATCACCGAGTTGAACGTCCCATGGAATCATGGTATCAAATCAACTTCCAGCATGAATGATTCACCTATGGTTGCAGCATGTGTCTTACTCGAGCTATCATCACTTGTAGCTGGCTCGTCACGGAAACCAGTGCCACCTCCACCGTGGTTTTGTTGTGATTCCCTAGTACTAGTGTTGCGACCACTACCTTAGCCTGATTGAGAAAATTCATGCGAGATGTGATTCAATTTTGCTCGGTTGTGCCTGCTATCTGTTACTACTGCAGTCACCGGAGATGAATGCTTTTAAGACGGGGTGAATGATGGGGATACCTCTAGCCATTTGTAATTATCGTTGTTTTATTTGTTTCTTTACTGATTTAGTCTCACATCGATTGTGATGGGGACCTTCTTAGCGTGTGGACCTATTTAAGACCAAGGCATGCAGCCATTCTTTAGACTATGATGATTTGATTAATGAAACATTTTGTTTAGCATACTAATGTGCTATCCAATTTTGAATCTTTGCATGATGACGTGCAGAGTGGGACAGAGATCTCCTAGGTGCTAAGCCCAAATTCCATCTTTATCCCTTTAAAATCCTAATTTTATTTCCTTCTTTCTTCTCCCCTCCTCGTTCTACATCAATATCAAACCTCAATTCCATGATATAGGATCTCTCAATAGCAAGATAAATATAGAGGTGAAAGCAACTTGCAATGCAACCTTTTAAACTCCATGCTACTATATGAAAACTCCAAAGTTGTGGTGAGGGTTGAGGGATATACATTTCTATATTCTAACACTCCTCTGTTTGTTTAGGGTCTTACTTTTTGATGACCACCTAAGGCCACCTGATACCCATCTCTCTCTCTCTCTCTCTCTCTCTCTCTCTCTCTCTATATATATATATATATATATATATATATATAGAGAGAGAGAGAGAGACTTGTATCATTCCTGAAGGATTCGTGGTTGAATCCTTCTCACTCAAATGCAACCCTACGACATCCGAATGCGAGATCCACTCCGTTGAAGTTGATCTACATTATTTCAAGTATCTAAAAACCAAAAATCATATATTTTGAATACTTTTTGCCAATCCATCAAGTAGGCACAATGGACGGCCGAAATAATGAGTATGTTAGTTTACGGTGTAGAATATTTGAAATCTAAAAAAAATGGTCTGTGGGGGGTTTTTAAGTATTTGGGTCATGATGACATGGTCGGATTGAAAATCTGTATATCTAAAGATGTAGATCTTAGTAATATACTATTTTCGGTCGTTCATTTTGCACCTACTTGATGGATAGGCAAAAAATATTCAAAATACATAATTTTTTATTTTTAGTTTTTTAAAATAATGTAGATCAACAACTTCAACAGAATGGATCTTACATGCGGATGTCGTAGGGTTGTATTTGAATGGGAAGGATTCGGCCTCGAATCCTTCCGAAATGACACAAGCCCATCTCTCTCCATACACACACACATCTTGTGTCCTTCCTCTCGTGTCCTTACGGAAGGATTTGAGCCCGAATCCTGCCAACTCAAATACAACCCTCCGACATTCGAATACAAGATTCACTCCGTTAAAGTTGATCTATATTATTTCAAGTATCTATAAACCAAAAATCAAGTGTTTTAAATACTTTTTGCCCACCCATCAAGCAGCGCAATATGGACGGCCGAAAGAATACTTTTTGCTCATGCATCAAGTAGGGGGAAAACGGACGGCCTAAATAATGAGTTGGTTAGTTTAACGGTGTGGAACATTTGAAACCTAACAAAAATTGGTTTGTTGGGGTTTTTAAATGTTTAGATCATAATCAAATGGCCGGATCGAGAATTTGTATGTCTAAAGACATAGATCTAACCAACTTACTACTTTCGGCCGTCCATATTGCGCTGCTTGATGGGTGGGCAAAAAGTATTTAAAACACTTGAGTTTTGGTTTATAGATACTTGAAATAATATAGATCAACTTCAACGGAGTGGATCTTGTATTCGAATGTCGGAGGATTGTCTTTGAGTTGGAAGGATTCAGGCTCAAATCCTTTTGGAAGGACACAAGTCTCTCTCTCTCTCTCTCTCTCTCTCTCTCTCTCTCTCTATATATATATATATATATATATATATATATATATATATATATATATATATATATATATATATATATATATAGCAGGCAAACTGTATAAATGTAACTACAAATCAAATTGAAGTGTGAGCTCCATTATTTATATATAGTTTCTTAACTTCTTAGTTTATAAGTTTCAGTATATGTCAATATGATATGTCAAAAGGAGTATCTAACGCATGTCCACTAGGTATGAGAGTGTCCACCAAAAATCTGATATAGATGCTCGCCTAATTATCGATGCTTCATAATTTGTCTATATTTGGAGACTTCCATTTGGTTGTGTCTGAATTAGCAATCATTAAGGTTAGTTTTTTCTTTAGAATCTTTTAAAGAGTAATATCAGCGGTTCGGCGCCATAAGATGCATGTTTCTCTAAATTTCTTTGAAAGTTCACAAGCAGAGCTTTCTCAGAGTACACCATAGAAACTCTGTCAGGAACAACATAAGCTTCTTCGTCATTTAAAAATATAATAGAATCTCTTGTTGTCTCTCTTATGTAAGTGGAGTGTCATGGAAACATATATAATATGATGTTCCTTGTTCTTCCCTAACATGTGTTTTATCTCTTTTTGTGTGTCCTGATTTGTTAATTTGTTATAAAGGAGATCTATCTAGCTCAGCAGTAGATCTTCAGTACAAATTGCATGATTTCCTCACAGGAAGGCTTTCAGTGAAGGTTCTCCACCTGGATTTAACACTAGGTTTGACATGGCCCTAGATTTTATAGTCCTATCTCAAAACACTCACCCTATTGATGCTTAAGAAACCTAAATGCATACTAAAAAAATTATCAAACTATACTTCCGTAGACTAGACTGTAACTGATGAACAAAAAAAATGTAAAGATCATGCAACATGATAGACAACTAAAAAACCACAGAACAACAGATCCTGATAACAATTTAAATGCTTCATAAGAAATATAAATTTAAGTTAAACTAGGATAAAGGACAAAGGGAAATTTGATTTCATAACCAAATTGGACCAATGTCGGACAACTTTGCATCACGAATAGCACAGACACAGGAGTTTGTTGTGACAGACTAAACAAGAACTTAAAAGTAGTTACTAGAAGACATTTTCAAAAAAAAACTAAGAGTTGTACATATAGCAGGTTGGCACCATGCACGTGTGTGTGTATCATGTGGTAGATATATAAAAAATATATACCATTAACTAATGTTGAATCATGAATATATATGCATTCTTGACATACTTAAATGACTGTTGTTATTGGTAGCAAACTGACAACGATTCATACAAGCTAGGTGTTCTAATCAATAATTGGGCCAAAGAAACAATTTGAATTTGATGAATTTATTTGTAGTGTATAGTTGCGCTTCTGTGAGTGTGTGTGTGTGTGTGCGCGCGCGCGCGCGTGTGTGTGTGTCCTTACTATGCAATTCAATAAAAAAAAATGCACATTGTCCTTTGGATTCAAATGATTCAGAAAAAAAGGATCTGATAAGCTAAGTACGGCACTTTTAACAACAAGGATAGGCGAATTTAACTTCTAAAATCAGGACATGGAAATGAATGACAGTTTCAACCATACTATAGTCATTATAACACATAAGAACAAAAGCCAAGTACCTCTGGTGGAAGTGATTCTTCAACAATGCTTTTTAAAGATCCAGTTCTTGCATTGGTTAACTTCTGTGCTTGAGATTTCAATCCAGTAAATGAATTTTCAGTCTCTATAAAACCTGACACGACTTCATGCCTACAACAGGTTTTGACTAATTCCTCACAAGAAATCTCAATTTGGGGACTGATGGAATCATTGGTGAATAGAGACAGCTTACAGTCAGGACTCACCCGAGGAACTTTTGGTGGGATATGCTCTGAAACATCAGGATGATTGTAACTAATCAAAGCTATGTTCGTTATAGTTTCAGGGTAAAGAAGCAACCCCTCCATGTATTTGACCTCAAAAACTTTTAAACTTTCTGTAATGCTTACTACACTTAATAAATGTGATGCAGTATTTCTTACAGAGAGGGTACAAACAAATCCCCTTCCATCCCATAGTACAAGAGGCTCAAAAAACACAGAGACTGAGCCCGTTAGAGATCTATAAGTTGCCTTAATATCCACTTCAGCCTCAAGGGGGAGTATAATTCTTTCGAACTTATCTTGTGTAAAGTTCTGTAACTTTATGCAAATAATTCCAGAAATGTGGCCTTTTATAGGAGGCCACAAGTTCATTTTCATGATGATTTCAGAACTAAGATGGGGCACTTCCCAATGCTTATGAGGCCTAATCTCCATCCATGGGACTTCTCTCTCACCAATCTTGCAAAAAGAGCCCAAGTAGCCGAAAGAACTCTGAGATTGTTTGATGCTACAAATGAGATGGTGGGTATGGCCTCCATTCTCCGCGAGGATTGAAATTCTTGCAGTGACTTCCTCAACATAAAGCACATCATCAAAGGTATTGTACAGTGACAGGCTCCAACTAAACCTTCCATCTGACAAGAGCTCAAAACCTCGAAATGGCTCAAATCCGTAAGGTGACTCGACAGCTACTCCTTTAGCATGGATAACAAAACCTCCAAAGCTCGTCTGTAGGACAACATGAGCCATAACCGAACCCAAAATTCTTGGCAAGAAAACAAAGGCAATTGAACCAGCTTCACCAGGAGCCAATGACAACTCCTCAAAGCCATAAGCATAGAACTGTCCATCTGAACAAAATGGCTCAAAGACATGTAATACACTACTATTATGCATGTTACCCACAGTTAAGTGAACTAAAGAAGGGGTGAACAAACTATTAGTCCCCCAATCTAGCAAAGGAGGACTTATCTCCACAAAAGGTGATGATAAAGATTCAGAAGAAAATGCCATTGAATTCAGATTCAGCAAAGGTGGCCTTTTACAAGAAACAACATTATCCACATCGGAATTCTTCTTCTCCGAGTGCAATCCATCAAAATTTGTTCCTAAACCGAACAAAGTAGAAGGGAAGAACAAGGAACTGGATTGAAAGCACACGTTCTTGCGCTCAAAGTAGCCCGGCGAGCTTTCTTTAGTTTCAACTGAGCCATCAAAATGCCCAAAACTCTCACAACCATCATATAATAAAGCATTCTGATTACCATCAATTCGCTCGATCCCCTCGCAAGGCAAGAACACCACCATACAGAGCATAACCAAAAACACAAATAGAAGACGCTGATATCCATTCGGCCACAAAGAACCTCCCCTGAAATTAAGAAGGAAACTGTCATCAGAATATAGTACCAATCAAAAGACCACTTCGTTTATTAATTTAGTCTAGCTCCTTCACAAGTAAAACCCTTTCAATCACTTTATTTTAATCTTATATTATCAAAGAATCCCCTAACTATAGTATAGTAAAAAAAAAAAAAAATGGGCCATCAGAATACTAAAAAGGATTTCTATCACTGAAAAAACCCATTTTTTTTTTAACTTCAAGCTCTATTTGCTAAACTGGGAGCATCTCCTTCGCAAGAAAAAACTAAAAACCCATTTAACTACTTACTATTTTAAATGAAAAACACACAAGAATCCATCAAAGAATCCCCAAAGATGACAAGTAAGGGTCATCAGAATACTACTGATAGCTCAATACTCTGACCATCAAGAACCATTTGCTACTATTTCGATCAACCCAACATCTTACTAAATCGAGAAAGCTTCTTCCCAAGAAAAAGAACCATAAAAAAAAAAGCAATCAAACACAGAAACCCATGTCAAAAGTTGAAAGTTCACTTATTTAAGAAGGAAAAAAACACCAAAAATCAACCAAAAAATGAATCTTTTATAGATTGGTTTGCAAGCTGGACAACTTCAAGAGAAAAAAGAGGAATTTTATTGGGCGGTGAGCTCACCACGAGGAGGAGGGGATGCAGCAAAAGCTTCTCCTTGCCATGGTTTGTTCATCCAGCTCCCTCGGTGGCTGCTAAAAAAAAGGATGGATGGTGAGAATTTTTATATGGTACAGGAAATGACCGAGACGACCCTCATCCGCGATTCTCTAGATGGCCCCCAGGCCGTTGAGATGGGTGGTATGTGTCAAGAGGGGAGGGTAGATTTGACATTTTAAGAGGGTTAAAAGGGACCTATTGTTGTTGTCAACAAGAGGGAGTAGGGGTGGCCAACGGGACGAATCGGGTTGATTCGTCCCGTTTGGCAAACGAATCCCTGACGAGACGGGTTGGACCCGTCTCGTCACGGGTTAAACGGGACGGGTTGAAATCCCGGGTAACGAATCGGGTTGACCCGATTCGTTACCGGATTCGGCGAGACGGGTTGGACCCGTCTCGCCTTTTTTTTTTTTTTAATTCGATAATTTTCCCCTCTAACGAGACGGGTTGAGGGTTTAAAACAAAAAAAATTTTAATATAGGGGGCGCAGAATAATTTTCCCCTCTAACGTTCTTAAAAAATTATTGGACTAAAAAAAAAAAAAATTAAGAGGGGGGGTCGGGGAAAATGAGGGGGGGGTCGGGGAAATTTTCCCCGACCCGACTCGTCCCGTGATTCGTCACGGGACGAATCGGATTCGTCCCGTGACCACGGGACGGGTCAACCCGTTTGGACCCGCCCCTTAACGGGGCGGGTACGGGTTGACCCGTCAACCCGTCTGTGCGACTCCGACGAGTCGCACAGTACGGGTCGGGGCGGGTCGACGCGGGTCGACCCGCCCCGGTGGCCACCCCTAAGAGGGAGCGGGTATTGCCAACGCAGGAAAGGAAATGAGGAAGGCATATGATCTGTAGATTAAAGCACTCTCAAATTTAATAAAAGTCACCAATTCATGAGAAAATTTAAAATGACCTGCATGGCTTTTTCTTTTCCTCCTCCTCCTCTTCCTCCCATGACGATAACCCTCCGGCCTCCCCCCTCGTCGGCGAACTGGCGAACCCCCTCCCCCTCCTCCCCGGCCTTCCCTGAACCGACAAACCCCCTCCCCCCGAGCTGGCGCCCCCCATCGCCCCCTCCTCCCCCATCCCCCCTCCGCCTTCCCCTCCACCCTCGATCTCCCCCTCCCCTCCCCCTGATCTTCCCGTCGAAATGACGAACCCCCCCCCCCCCCATGTCAAATATTCGGCTTAACAGGTGGCGACCTGTTCGGTCGGATCTAGTCAAACAGAAACATGATTGTTTGGCCAGCTCCGACAAAACATCCAAGGGAGGGGGAAGGTGGAGGGCGGGCGGGGGAGCACCGGGAAGGACGGGGGGAGGGGAGGTCGGGGGGGGGAGGGGGGGGGGAAGAATGAGGAGGGAGATTGAAGGAAAGGAATGGAGGAGGAAGAAGAAAGCCATTTTAGATATTTCATCAAGAGTAAAATTGTAAAAAATAAATAAATAGCACCCTTGTAAATATTTTTTTGGGGCCTTTCTTATTTGCTAGGGTGGCAATATCAGTTCCCCAACAAGAGTGGTTAATTTGAGATTATTTATTATAATAAATAAATATAGAATTTTCAACTTAAAAAGGAGAAGAAAAGTGAAGAGTTAGTATTTTGAAGGGTTAGCCCCAACATGTTGTCTTTAATGTGATTCGAGTCACCTAAGCATTCTAAAATATACCTATAAGGACCAAACTAACCCTCTACAGTGATGATGCTAAATATCTCATTATTGTTTTAGGACTTCAAATCAAAACAAGCCGCGTTGGGAATTGCGACGTTCAAACTTGAAGACCGGCTCACCGTCATTGTTCAAGAAAAAGAGAAGGGAAAAAAAATCAGACCAAGTTGGGTCCTCTTGTTTGCATTGAGATTAATCAACGGTCTAAGTTGCCAATTTTATTTGCCCACTACTTTCTAATGCTTGTAACTCAATTCTTCTATGGCCGTTTGTTTCGCGTAAAACTCCGTCATTCGTAAATGACTTACTACTCAGTTACAACTACGGCGTTTGTTTGGACCGTAATTCGTAAAAGACTTACGTAACTCAACTAACACTCACTTACAACCCAGTTACCACTCACTTACAGCCCAGTTACAGTTAATTTTGTGGTCATACAAATTTGTAATATTTTTTATATTAATATTAAAAAAAAATTAATATTTAACTTTTTTAATATTTATTTGCAGTATTAAAACTTTTAAAATCACCAAATAGTTAATTTTGTGGTCAACTTTTTCACTTATGACTTATACATTACGACAACCAAACACCGTAAAGTACAATACACTTTCCCACTTTACAATTTTATATTACCAACCAAACACCGTAAAATTTACATACATGTAACTCATTTACAATTGTAAAAGACTTTACCAATTACAATTATGAATTACGGCCAGTTACGATAACCAAACAGACCCTATAACTAATGTCACACGTTTTTTGTATCTTGCACGTAGATACTTTACAATAAAAATGATTTATAATGAATGATTTCTGATATATCAATGTAAATCTTCCCTAACCTAACCCTAAGGTAGATGAGAGGATTCAAACCTGAAAACTCAGACTGAAACAAAATGACACTTCTTTGTTTTTCTGTGGGATACAATTACAAATCTTCTTGTTTGCAGTGCAGCACATTAGCCAAGTTTGTTATTATATAATAACTCAAGTTCACAGTAAAAGTGTTAAACGATTTCGGGTCTGTTTGGTTAAAGGTGGAAGTGAGAAAGTGAGAAATTGAGGAAGTGATAATAATTCCTTTTGAAACTTGAGAATTAGTTAGTAAGTTTTCCGGTGTTTGGATGTTGTTAGGAAGTGTGGTTTGGAAAATGTTTTGTCTTTTCCAGTGTTTGAATGGTAATGTGAAAGTAAAAGCGGAAAAGTTGACCACAAAGTTGACTTTAAAATAATATTAAAATAAAAATTAATTAAGAAAAATAAAAAATGGACTGTAATTAGAATGCAAGTAAGATTTACATGATCAAAAAATTAACTGTTTTGTGCTATAACTTATTACAAATGAGATTTACATGACAACAAAATTAACTGTAGCACTTTGAAAGTAAGGAAATGATTGTGTAAAAGAGAAAAGAGAAAAGGAAAAGGAGTTTTCTTATTTTTCTTTTCCGGTGTTTGGATAGATAGGGAACTGAGCGATTATACTTCCCTATTTCCTTACTTCCGTCCACTTCCTTGCAACCAAACAGCCCCTTCGTGAAGACTCATTGTGATTCAGGTGAAAAGTAGAAAACTGATTTAAAATTTTCAAATAAATTCTCCTTTTTGAGCAAGTTCTTTTTCCAATCTTCTCTCTCTTTTGTCTTTGCTTCCTTCTTTTAGCTCTTCTCCTCCTCTTGTGTGGGTCTGAATCCCTTGCACTGCACCTCAGAAACTACTGCAGTGTCATTTCAAGTCAGAGCTGAGAATGGGAGGAACTGGTAGTGAGCTTGCAAGACTCAGATCTTCTGGGTTTTTTGTTGAAGATGGCAACTGAGTGAGAGACCTTTTTGTCAATAAAGAGTGGTGTGCCAATACTTCCAAAACAAGTAGTACATGAATGTGTGGTAGCCTGGTAGGGCAACCCTGCATGAAGATGTTGGTCTAGGATTAGTACAAACAGGAGCCCAAATTGACAAGACTTGAATGAAAAAGGCTGCATCACAAGTTGATCTCTTTCCATGTCTCACCCATTAGATTGTCATTAACTGCCAGCTACAGTTGAGTTGATACAGGAAGAATGCTGGGTTTGAAATGATTGATCTTGTATAAACTTTAAATACGCAGAGAAGTAAAAAAAAAAAAAAAGCTTAATTTCAAAACTATACTCAAAACTTTCTTTCATTATAAAATGAGGGATTTGTCAAATCATAATTAGAAAAAAAAAATCCAACTTCGTCATTTTATTCGCTCTAATCACCTCTTTTTTAAACAAACTAAGTGCGCTCACGTGTCAAACACAAAAGCGCTACTCAACGGCGAAAGACGCAAATGCCTCACAATAATCGTTTGAAAAAAAATGACATCTTGGAAAATACGAAGACTGTTGGTACCCTATTCATGAGGACTGCTCAAGATCGCAGTCAAAATGCCCTATTTCCGAGGGCTGCGATCATGATCATAGTCCTCATTATTAGGACATGTTTCTTAGTGTTTATAAGACTACGATCATGATCGTAATCCTCACAAAAATGTCTTATTTTTTTTATCACAAGCCTCACATAAACACAATTTTTCAGTCAATATTGGGACTACAATAATAATCGCAGTTTTTACAAAATTCCTTATTTTCTATTAAATAAGAAGATTGTGATCATAATCGCAATCTTCTAATAAAGGACTGAGACTATGTCGCAGTCTTTACATAGGAATTATGAGTCGCGGTCCTCATATCATCATCGCTTTCATCGGCATACCCCCCTTCACTGATATCGAATAATCCCCAATTTTTTTTTCCATATTTAAATATCACATTGACCACAAACTCAAACAAGCACGAGCAAACGAGATCTGCAAAAAGTCGATTTCTAAAAAAAAAATTGATCTTGGAGCTCCGTCTCCTGAGACCCTCTGGAGGGAGGCTCCTTGCTTCCCTTCCAACTCTCATAATGATCTGACCGTACAAATCGACCTGCGAATTACTTTTTGTTGAGGTTAGAGGGGATAGCAATGTTGGTGACGATGTGGAAGAGTAAAAGAAAAGGAGTGTTAGTTGAGAGGAATCAATTTATGTTGACGCAGATGAGCCCACAGTAAATAAAATTATGAAGATGAGTTTTTTTCTAATTATAAAGCAAAGTAAGTGGTTGTAGTGAAATTTTCCTATAAAAAACTACTATTTTAAAAAAAAACAATAAATTACTGTGAACTTCATTAAAAATGCTCTTAAAAGCATAGGTTTATAATACTTTATTGTAATATTCAAAATTCTCTGAATTTTATTAAAATCAGGTGAAAATTCAAGTAATTTCCTAAAACTAAGTTGTTCTTTTCTTAAAGAAATCGGCCGAGCACAACATAAAGAGATGAAAAAAAAAAAAAAAAACAATGCCTAGGTTACATGCATTTCTTGATAGATTTCATTAAATCCTCATGAGATTCACTCAAAACCAGCTAGTTTCCTGTGATTTTTCTTTTTATGTATTATTTCACTTTTTCTTCTCTTTTTTCTCATAAATAATCTTACATATAAAGATGGAGAAAGACTACTCAAAAGGAGTGGCACAATAGGGGTGTATTAGTTCGCTTTTTCTTCTCTTTTTTCTCATAAATAATCTAAAGATGGAGAAAAACTACTAAAAAGGAGTGGCGCAATAGGGGTGGCAATTGGGTCGGGTCGGGTCGACCCGACCCGGTTACTGTCCAACCGAATAATAATCGGGGCGAGTCGACCCGATCTGATTACTTTACGGGTTAAAAATTCAGACCCAGAACCGACTCGTTTGATCCGATTATTAAACCTTAAATACAATTTCTTTGCGTTATATTATTAAATTGTTAGGTGGTATAGTTGGTCATCACACAAAATTCACACATTAGAGGAAATTGGTTCAAAATTGAGCTCATGCATATTTTTTGACAATTTAATTTAGGCGAAGGAGAGGAGGCTCGGGCGACGGAGGAGATTGAGACGAGGAAGCCGAAGAGGAGAGGGAATAATTGGATCTAACGGGTCTAACAAGTTCGAATCGACTCGACTCGTTTAATAATCAAGTAAGACGGGTCAACGGGTGACGAGCCGCCCTGCCACCCCTAGCGCAACTCAGAGAGAAGAATGCATCATTTTAGCGACAAGTAGCTCAATTTTTGAAAGAAAAACAAAAATTAATTGATTGATTGATTTAATTAAATAAAAGCAAATGCCTTTATTGAGCCCCATTAAAGGAACCCATTCGGTACGTCCAATGCGGGCCCCAGCCTCACCGAACCCAAAAACCAAAAGACCCCCTCATTTAATTAAAAAATTATGTCAGAGATAAACACACCCTCTGCTTTGCTCACCATGAGCCTATCCCCACCCTCAAATTACCAATAAATAACAGAATTAGGGGCGGGTATTTATCAATAGCTGTCGTGTAACGGCTGACTTGACGAAGAAAACGGGGGTCGAGAGACGGCGGCATGACGGCAGGGTCGCTGTTGCCCGGATTCCCCCTGACCCATCGGAGGGGCCGTCAACCGCCGTTAACTCCTGTGGCACACGTTTTTCGAGAAGTCCGTCAGTTCACGGCGATTACCGCGAGGAGCTGCTCCACACGTGGAGCTGCTCGCTGGCATCGGGAAGGATTCAGCGAGATGCGCGGGGCCCACAGAATATACGACTGGATGCGAGGAGAAGAACCGGTCTCTCGGAAACACCCACGCGTGCACCCCAGGTAATGTGGGACCCAACTTTGGGAGAGCTCTAGTTTTTTTGTGGTTGGAGTTGTTGACTAGAAGATTGGGTCCCGCTAAATTGTGTTGGTAGCATATGGTAGGGTCAGAATGTTGCATTAACAATTGGGAAAAATAATTCCACTCCCAAAATTGAAATCAATTTTACGAATTTTACTTCGGTGCTCCCATTTTTGAACCAAGGGTTCTAAAAAAAGAGCATGTTAACCTGTTTATGATTGTGCCCCATTTCGGTAAAAAGTTCAAATTATGGCAAGTGCGCTTTAAATTCCCTCGTCTCAACCCATTATGAAATTTTGTTTTTTTTGCTCACCGCACTTTGCTCACCCTAGCATTTGACAGCGCTCGCGGTGAGAAACCACTCGCGGTGAGCGCTGTGAGCAAAGTGCGGTGAGCAAAAAAAAAAAATCACCCACCACCTGACTCCCTCATGTCTCGACCCAGTACTGAGGGACATATTTTTATTTTTTTGTTAATATAGGGGTATTCAGAAGGCTCACAATCACCCATCAGATTAATTTTATGCACACCACAACTTGATTCGTTGTATGTGGTGGACTTCGTGTCTTTTAGGAGAAAATTCCTGGAAGGATTTATCTATACTTCAATTTGTAACAAAGATTAAGAAAGAATAAAAAAGACAAAGCAAAGACATAAATGTTTATGTGGAAACCTAATTTGAGAAAAATCACGAGGAGAGGAGAAAATTCACTATTTTTAGGAGATTATAGTGAACTCAGCAAAGCTGAAACTCTGATCTAATTTCGGAATACAATGAATGATAGTTTGGGGAGGTCTCTTCTCTGTAATGGAAAAAAAAGCTTAGCTTTGATGATTTCTGGTCTGGATCTCTTTTGTACTGTTTTTTCTTCTCTTTTTTCTTAGTTTTTCTTCCTTTTTGTCTTGTCCATCTCCCAATGTATATATAACCAGGGAGCCTTCATTGGTAGAGCGGGTCATGCGGATTTAAATAACTGCATTTAAATCCCGATTCACGGAATACGTACTCAGATATGTGTTCTGATTTTTCGATCGTAATTTTCGATTTTCTCTCGTATTTATTTTTATTTTGTGATTATTTATATTATCGTTTGGTATCGGATCCGGATTTCTGGACTTAGGGTCAGTCCTAATCCGAACCGGGGACCCGATCCCAGTATACTATTTGATTTAACCTTTTTGGTAGTCAGGTTTGACCGGTTCAGTTTCAAACACTATTTTCAATATTTTAAATTTTTCATGATTTTCTAAAATCTTTCTGAATTATTTTACAAAATCTTCAAAATCGGTATCGGCCAATATCGCCGATCGATTCTCGAATTTTTAATTTACAGCGATAACAACTAAGCCATTTGTCCCAAGTATTTGGGGCAGGCTCGGGTTTTTAATTTACAAATGGACGTAAATTTCTGGAAACGGTTTTCACATTGTTTCACAAGATCATATTTTCTACCTTAACACATTTTTGTGAATTTTTATAAATTAATCAAAATTTGATCGGATTTGGTGTCGGCATATATCACGGGTTGATTCCAGAATTTTTAATTTGAAAATAGGAATGAATTTCTTGAATCCGATTTCACCATACCTCAGTATAATATTTTCTATTTTAGAGAATTTCTAAGGACTTTTCCGAGTTACTTCAATTTTCAGGTATTCCAGTATTTTCCTGTATTTTTTCGGAGTCCGAATTTGACCAGATATTTTCCTCCTTTCTTTTGTTTTCTTTCTTTTTACCTTTTTCTTTCCCTCTCCTTTTCCCTCCTTTTCTTTTCCTTTCCTCCTATTTCTTTTTCCCATTTTTTCTCCTCCACATATTCTTCCCCAAAATATCTTCTCCTCTCCACTCCTTCTCTCTCCTGGCTTGGGCGCGAGGCTATCCCAACGCGGGGCTCAGCCCAGCACGACGCGGGGTCACCCCCATCCCCCTTTAAAATATCTCTTAATCTCTCTCTATCTCTCAAAATCTCACTCTCACTCTCACTAATCTCTCACTCTTCCTCCCTCTGATCTCTCCTCTTCTCTCTTCTTGGATGATAGCTTCCACCAGCCCAGGTGGCCGGCTCCCTCCTCCGGCGACCCAAGTGGCGGCGAGCCCCACTCTGGCCTCTACTCCGGCCACCTCTTCCCCAAGCAACCCCCTCTATCTCTCATCCACCTCCTTCTTCAAATTCTTCACCTCCACCAAATTCTACCTTCAATTTTATCACCACCACCATCACAACCTCTTCCTTCTTCTTCTCCCTTCAATTTCATCACCACCACCTTCAATTTCTCATCTCCACCATCAAAACACCACCACCCATCACCCACCATCACCCACCACCATAAACTACTCCCCCTCTTCTCACCGGCTTGGCCGCACGTCACCACCGGCTACCTGGGCCGGCCGGCGCCGCCTCCCCGGCGTCACCTGGGCCAACGGCCAGGCCCAGGCCATGGGCCCTCTGTGAGTGGGCTGCAGGGGGCAGCCCCTCTATTTTCTCTTTCTCTCTCTCTCTCTCTCTCTCTCTTAATACTCTATCTCTCTCTCTCTTGAGTTCCCTCTCTCTATTGCTCCTCTCTCTCCCCTCTCTTTAGTTTTCTCTTTCCTCTCTCAATATATTTAATATATTTTATCGTGTATTCGCGTTGGTATTTAGAATTTTTGAACTTTCATAACGTATTCCGGAGATATTTGGCGAGTGTTCTCGCTTTATTGGGTATACCGCTTCGACAGGCGTTTGTATTTAATTTATGTGGACCGTTATATTTGTATTGGCGTAGGTGTATACTTGTATTCCGTGAACATGTGCATTTGTACTGGTGTGATATATTTGTATCGGTGTGGTGATTGTTTATAATAGCACAGTTCAAATTTTTATACATGTATACTGCTTGTGATGTTGCTTTATTACGTGCTTGGTTGACCCTCCGTGATCGTTAGCCTTCGGGCTCTCCACTCAGCCTCCAGGCTTAACCGTTTGGCTGATCTCTTGCTCGTTATATTTATGTGCATGTTTGATATTAACTCTTCTGCGGGTACCTATTCAGCCTCCAGGCTACATTTAGCCTCTGGGCTCTCTCTTTTATTTGGACGATCCTTCGTGGTCACCTTTGACCCTCTGGGTCTCCCATGTGATTAACAGAGAAAAAAAGAATAAAAAGTAAAAAAGTTAACGTTAAAAGATTTCTCTGTCATCTCACGATTAATCCACTGTAGTAAGAGCTAAATGGGTCGATCCACAGGGAGAGATACGATGCAAGCTTTTCGATACGTTGTCTCTGTGTAAAACTTAGAAAGAAAAGGTGATGGTTATAAAAGAGTTGATTTAAATAGAAAGAGGGATTATAACCCACTAATCATCTATCACAACCAAACACTAGTCTACTAAGAATAAATAACATATTGAACCTACAAAGATTAACCCTAAAGTGTTGCTTCAAACTCAAGGAAGAAAAGTAAGATGGAAAGTAAACCCTAATTAAAATACACTATATAAAATTAAACATTAATTTATCAAAGTCTTAAAGTATAGCATAAGAAAAGTGGTTTTAGACTTAACATTAAGTTATCAAAGTATCTAAGCATAAACTAAGAATAATCATTAAATAGTATACCCTAAAGTTAGTTTAACTTAATTCATCACTAATTTCAAGAATTATTAACTGATCTTAGGATTTGAAATAGGCATAGAGTCCAATCAATTTATCTTATAGAACTAGGCTTTAGTTGGTGGAGAGCTTAGCAAGCTACGAGAGAATTATTTACTCATATTCATGGTGGAATTAAGCATAGTTATAAAGGTTGCATAAAAGAAATTAAATTAGACTTGAAAAATACAAAGTAAAATAGCAAAAAGAGATATGGAAGAAAATAAGAATCTTTATTGAGTTTGTCACCAACCCACTACAAAAGCCTTTTCTTCTTTATAAATCTTCTTCAAAGTAGAAAAACTAGAAAATACAATGAAAATTCGGAAAGAAAAGATGATCTAAAGAAAACCCTAAACTTAATTCTCTGAGATGCCTCTCCTCTATTACTCTTCAGGGGTATTTATAGTGGATTACAGTAGTAAAGTCTCAGTTATATTCTCTCCCAAACCTCCACGCACGCGGCTACAGGAATTCCCCATTTCCGCGAAAAAAAGAAGTGGTCACGGCCTTTTTGTGGAGTCTGAGCACGCTTTGGCGTGTGGCTTCATCTCGTCCATCTATCTGAAGATCTATCCTTAAAATCCTCGTCTGAATTTTGGAATTTAAAATAACCTTGTTTCCTAGATAACATAGGAAACAGGTTATCTATAAATCTGAATTTTAAACTTGAATTCTCTCCTTTATCTTTGACTTGGGATCAAGTAACTTAATTTAATTTGACTTTCTCCTTTATCTCCGATTTAGAATAGGATAATTTCTGAATTAACATGGGTTTGATGGGCTCTTGGGCTTCTCTTTAACTTGTGGGCTTCTTTAAGTCTCTTTTCTTTTCTCTTTTTAATTAATAAGGCCTGCACATTACTAAACAATAAAATGATTAAATAGCAGTGCTTTATAAAAAATAAACATGAAAAATGTGACTAAAAATATACAACAATCACACCCACACACCAATCTTTTACTCGACCGCGAGTAACAAAAAAAAATTTTAAACTAAACTAATCTAACCTAACTCACTTTCGTAGGAATCATGATTGCACTTAGTACGTGCAACAAGCCGTTAAACTTTTAGGTTACACCTAGAGGATGAGTGTTATCTCGAAAGATTTTCAGTGGATTACACCCACAAAATTCATAAAGAAAGAAAAATAAAGTATTAGTTTTTTCGAAAACTCATTTTTAAAAGAGAGAAATTTTGAGAGATTTTTGCAAAAACCAAGTAATCTATAAGTCTTAGGATCACTTAATTATTCATTCCTATACTTAGTCTCAATGCAAATATTTATTATCAATTTTGGCTTGGATTAAAACTGAATTTCTCATTTAGTCTATTATTTTAGCCTAAATCATATGCACCTTTGTGACCGTGAGTTTTTGACTCGGGATTTTTCAACTTTAACTCTTATCCCTTATATATTAATACATTTATAACTCTTTTTTTTAAAGAAGTTTTAAGTTTACCACTTTGTTATCTTTTAAGTACTTCTTTTTTTTAATATGTATAACTTATCTAATTTTCTTTCGTGTAAGTATCAAGGCTTCTTGAGGCCCTAATATCTAACTAATTGATTATCAGATGTGTTAATACATATTATATATATATATATATATATATATATATATATATATATATATATATATAACTTACTTAATTACCTTTCGCGTAAATAACAAGCTTCCTTAGGTCAAAGTACCTAGCTGATCATTAATTAGATTTGTTTTATCTTTTATTTATTTATATATTATTATTATTATATATATTTCTAAGGCACAAGAGTCTTTGTTTTGAGTCCTAAGTGTGTAAGTGTATAAAATATGCATATTTCATCAAGGTAACAATCAAGGCTAAATTATTTTTTTCAATTTTTTCTCCTAAACATAAAAATCAAACAGATAATCTTATTTTGACCAGGTATTAAGAAATCCTAATTATGATTTTCCCCTGAAAATTAACTTAATCACTTACAACAATAACTCAAAATGTTGTTTTCTTTTTCAAAAATTTTAAATGAAAAAAATTTTGTTTGTAAACCTACCTATGTTAGCATATGTTTGTATGTTAGTGAACCTACCTCACACCTATCTCATACATTATCCTCAATGTATGAATGAAATGTATGAATGCATGAAATAAAGTGTAAGAAAGGTAATGTCACCAATTTGCGCGGTTTCTTCCCTCGAGCTCACTTTCCATCATTCCAATGTATCCTCTTTAGGGGTGAAATTGGAGAGGTCAATTTTTTTGTCAGTTTTGTTTTCAACCTCTCCAACTTGTTCATCACTTTACTCAACTTCCTCCACTCTTCTTCCTTCCACCACTCTTCATAAATTCATCCTCGTTATACATTGTAGTTAGCGTATAAACAATATTAATACCTAGAATTTTGAGCTCTTTCTCATACATCTCCTCAAAACTTGGATTAACCATATCTTTCAGAGGTGTATAACTAACCAAATCATCCCTAATCGATTCATCCAAATAGTTAAGTTCATCTTCAAAGAGGTTTTTAAAGCTTTTGTCAATTTGAGTTTTTTGAGTTATATTTTTAACTGATTGATCATTGTTGGTTCATTGAATGTGAAGATACTCAAATCAAGCTTCCTTCTCTCAAAGGGAACTTTAGACGCAACATCCTTGACACACGTTTTCTCAACACTATGATCGTACTCATCCTTAAATAATATATCAAGAAATAGAGGCTCATCATCTTCACAATATAGATCAATTGTTTTTCTTGAGAGGTGTATGTGTATTAAAATTATCTTGAAATACTTCATCCAAACACAAAGATTCATTGTCGTATTTATCCTCACTATACGACTCAACTTGCTCCCTACAAGGTGAATATTCGGCCAACTGCTCTCTAATCAGTTTATCTCGATATCGACGATAGTCGTTTATTCGTATACTTCCTCATTGGGTTCATTGTTGAACTTGTTTTCTTCATGAAGACGAATATGGTATAGAATTGATATGGGTTTCCCACTTTGAACTTTTTTCATTCTATCTCTATTGATGTGTTCTTGAATTGACATAGGTCTATTTGATTTTGAATCAAGAACAGGTTGAGTAGAAAATGAATTCTCCTCTTGCTCCACCGCTAACTTATTAGCCATCATCTCTAGGTAGGCCCAGTGTGAAACATTGTCGCTTAACATTTGGTGTGAAGTTTGTGTGTCCTCCTTATACAGAACCAGAAAAATAAACCAATATCACTACTGGCTAACAAGATATCATCCACATACAGAACCAGAAAAATAAACTTGCTCCCACTGATCTTCAGATATATACACTGATCAACAGTGTTTTCTGTAAATCCGAAAGAGGTAATGGTATCATTAAACTTTATATACCATTGCCTGGAAGCTTGTTTAAGTCCTTATATGGATTTTTTTAATTTGCAAGCCAAGTGTTCTTGTCCTTTCTTTGCGAACCCTTCAGGTTGCTCCATGTAAATTTCCTCATCCAAATCTCCATTCAGAAAAGCTGTTTTCACATCCATTTGATGTAACTCCAAATCATAATGAGCTACAAGGGCCATAATGATTCTAAGAGAGTCTTTCTTTGATACTGGAGAGAAGGTTTCTCTATAGTCAATGCCTTCTTTCTGAGTGAAACCTTTAGCCACAAGTCTGGCCTTATATCGTTCGATATTGCCTTTAGAGTCGCGCTTGGTCTTAAAGACCCATTTACACCCGACTTTCTTACAGTTATCAGGCAATTCGACCATATCCCAGACTTTGTTATGGTCCATAGATTTTAACTCTTCATTCATAGCATCAACCCATTTATTAGAATCATTGCATTCTATGGCTTGTGAAAATGAAACTGGATCTTTATTTATCCCAATATCATAATCAGATTCCTGTAGATATACCACATAATCATCTGAAATGGCAGATCTTCTTTCCCTTTGAGATCTTCTCAAAGCTGCCGGTTGTGGTGGTTCTACAACATTTTCAGTGGCGATATCCTCATGGAGTGGTGAACCAATATCATAATGTTGTTCTGGTATCTCAGCTTGATGATCAAGCTGAGGGACAACAATTTCTCTTAAAGGAAAGGGTATTGGGATATTTACCCTTACCACCTCAAGATCTACCTTTCTTGGTTCATCACTCCCACTAATTTCACCATTCTCAAGGAATCTGGCATTACCAGTTTCAACAATTCTTGTACTATGGTTAGGACAATAAAATTTGTACCCCTTAGACTTTTCTGGATAACCAATGAAATACCCAGATATAGTTCTTGAGTCTAATTTCTTTTCTTGTGGATTATATTTTAGCCTCTGCTGGACAACCCAAACATGTAAATGTCTTAAACTGGGTTTCCTACCAGTCCACAACTCGAAAGGAGTTGTTGGGACTGCCTTACTAGGAACCCTGTTCAAGATATACATAGCAGTCTTTAAGGCTTCATTCCACAATGAATTAGGTACATTAGAAAAGCTCATCATGCTCCTAACCATATCCATACGTGTTCGGTTTCGCCTTTCAGTAACACCATTCTGCTGAGGCGTACCTGGCATTGTGTATTGAGGACAAATACCATGCTTTTCTAGAAATTTGACAAATGGGCCAGGATGTTGTCCTGACTCATCATATCTACCATAAAACTCACCACCTCGATCTGATCTTATGATTTTAACTTTTCTATCTAATTGTCTCTCGACTTCTGTAATGAACACCTCAAGGATGTCAACAGCCTGAGACTTTTCATGAATTAGATACACATAACCATAATGTGACAGATCATCTATAAAGGTAATGAAGTATCTCTCTCCCGTAAAACATGGAATGGAGAGTGGTCCGCAAATATCTGTATGAATTATTTCAAGAAGCTCTTTACTTCTTGTGGCACCTTTCTTGGTGTGTTTGGTTTGCTTTCCTTTTATGCAATCCACACACACACCAAAATCAGTGAAGTCTAGGTTATCCAAAATCTCATTCTTCACTAATCTTTCAATTCTATCCCTGGAGATATGCCCCAGTCGTCTATGCCACAAGATAGAGGAATTTTCATTAATTAAGCCACGTTTAATACCAACATTCGAATGCAGAGATAAAAGAGATTGTGCAAACTCATCATTCAATGAAATTTTATATAAACCATCACATAAAATTCCGTGTCCAACCGACATTGAATTATACATTAAACTGAGTTTTCCACAACTGAATAAAACAGAATATCCAACAACATCTAATTTGGATAATGACATTAAGTTCCTAGAAATCGAAGGTACATAAAAAGTATCTTCAAGATTCATCTGATGACCCGTCTCTAAGAGTAGTCGGTAAGTACCAACAGCCTCGACCTCCACTTTGAGACGGTTCCCCATAAAGACAAATCTCTCACTTTCCTTCGATTTTCGGGTTGTAAGGAATCCCTGCATTGAATTAGTTATGTGAGTTGTGGCTCCAGAGTCAATCCACCAAGTATTAGAAGGAACTTCAGCAAGATTTGATTCATAACATACAAAAGAAAGATTTATACCTTTCTTTTCGAACCAAGCTTTCCTCTTGTTGCAGTCCTTCTTCACATGTCCTTTTCTGCCACAAAAGTAGCATTTGACAGTGAAAGGCTTTCCATGACCCTGGCTACTTTCCCCAGGTTCATTCCATTTCTTGGTGGAAACCTCTTACCTCTTCCATATTTACCTTTCTTATGGATAGCTCCTTGAGATACTGCCAACACTGAGTGATGCCCTTCTTGCCTCAGTCTCACTTCCTCTTGTACACACATACCAGTCAGCTCATTCAGATTCCACTTATCCTTATGAGTATTATAGTGGATCTTGAATGGCCCGAACTGAGGAGGGAGTGAGTTGAGGATGAACTGTACTAAGAAGGATTCATCCACTTTCATTCCCAGTGATCCTAACTTCGCAGCCTTATCAGTCATATTTAGAATGTATTGTTGAACTCTTCTACTACCATCATATTTCATGGTAGTCAGTTCAGCCATAAGGGTGCCAGCTAATGACTTATCTGCAGACTTAAATCGGTCTTTAATAGCAGTTAAAAGTTCAGATGCACTAGTAGTATGTGGGAGTGAAGTCTTGATGTTATTGGCAATGGTCATCTTGATGAACATGAGACTGAGTCTATTCGACCTTTCCCAAGCTTTGGCATGGCTAACTTAGTCTGCAGTGCTTTCAGCAGTCACTTCATCAGGTTTCTCTACTAAAAGAGCCATGTCAAGGTCCAGTACACCCAGTGTGAATTGGACATGCTCAAACCACTCAGAGAAGTTTGTACCATCCAGGGCTGGAATGCTAGTTGCATGAGTGTGAAGGGAAGTAGGAACGTTCACTGAAACAAAATAGGACAAGCTCACATTAAGGCCTCGAATCAATACAAAATCTTTAATTTATGAAGATGAACTATTGATATCACTTTGATTCCTCCTTTGGGCGAAACCTAAGCATATCTAGTGTTCACTCTTTAGGTGAGACCTTTTATCACCTATGTAGGTCTAATATAATTTATGTCACTTAGATAGTAAGTCATATTACCTTTGGGTATCCAATTCTACACCATTAAGTTACATAAATTACACTATCCTACCCCGGTTCATAATTATTTGAAAGAGACTTTCCTTTGGGCCAGTCCCAATCTCCTAACTAGAACCGCCATCGAGAATATTATTGTCTTTAATGTCACCCTAATTGACAAGTCTTTTATATAGTTGTATATTCATAAGGCTTACTAATATAGGTCACTTTGGCAACTACTAAATCAATAAACCGTATGAATATAAAACTAACCAATAATATTCTCTAATCCTTTATTTGAGTTATTCCATAATACTCCAATGTTAACACTTGACCAATATCAATCAATATTAACACAATAATCTCAAATGTGTAACATACATTTATGATTGAACTTAAACAGCCATTAGTCGACTGGTCAAGATAAGCCTAGTCGACTAAGGCTAAGTCAAGTCGACTACAAAAGGGGATTAGTCGACTTGGGTCAAGTATAGTCGACTATAGAGGAAGAATTAGTCGACTACAAAATAATAGGTTAGTCGACTAAGGGCAAGATTAGTCGACTCCTGCAGGAAGGCAACTCTCGGTTAATCTATTAGTCGACTTGGGAAAAGGGTTAGTCGACTATACTCATTATTAGTCGACTAATCAAAATGTCAAGTCGACTAATCAGTAAAAACAGAGAGTTCACAACTTTCTGGAAACAGACCTAGTCGACTAGTGTTATGGGCTAGTCGACTAATAGTCGACGAAACAGTTATCCTGAGCGGTTCTGTTTAATCGACTGAAGCCAAAATAGGGAAAATTAGGGTTTTAATTTCTTGAATTTGATCCCAATTAATTGTACAATTAGAGGAATTTAAACAGAATATTAGGGTTATTAAATCCTCTTATAATTCCACAATTAAAAGATCAAAATTTGATTTTTATGAACTGTTAATCAAAAACCCTAATTTCCCATAATTCATAATCCAAGATGTATTGATTCTAAAAACCTGGCTCTGATACCAAAATCTAAGAAATTAAAAGAACTTTAATGCGGATTAAATTGCCATGGATTTAGAATCAAAAGCATCTCAAGAAGAATTTAAATGCATATTCAAACAAATAAATTCCATACCTGAAGCCATTAGTGGAGAATGGATGAATGTTGAAGAGGACCTCGATTCTTTCTTTGATCCTGCAATAACCCTAATGCCAAACCCTTCTTCTCTCTGATCCTTCTCTTTTCACAACCCTTGCAATTATGATGGATGTCCCAATGAAAATGAGAGAGAGTTGTTTTCTTTACAGGAGGAGAGATGAGGGTCTAACATTTACAAATAACCCCCTGAGATAAAACCACCCATCATGGCCCCTTTATACCTCATGTGATTATTAACTTATATAAATGTAACTTTAATATGGGCATCTATAATATCAGTTAACCTTAATTAGGAATCCAATTGAATAGGGTAGTGGGCCACTTAATCTTTAATGTGAGATTAACATTAGAGATAGATTGGGGATAAACTAATTCAGAGTTTGGAAAAATTAGGAAAGATAAAGATTGATTCGGATTTCTCGTCTAGGTGATCACTCACCCGCTCTATGCATCGCACATGGAGATTTAAATTCGTGCTTCACACTCTCACACTTCATGCTTCTCACATAAAGATTCAAAAAGAACTCTCAAATTTTAATAATCTATTTATTGATTCCAAGCAAAAGAACTACAATAGTTTATAACAAAAGAGGATACGTGCACTACTCTTGCCTCACATAAAGAAAAATTAAAGCCTAATAAAAGAAAATTAAAACTAATACAAGAAAAATAAAAACTACTAAAATAACTCTTCCTAAATGTCTTCGTATCCCCATCAAAAGGAGTCATCAAAAATTCCTCAAACAGTTAGAGACATTCGCTGAGGTAGTCCTCTGTTCTTTAAGTTGGCTTAAGAAAGTTAAATTAGCAATCTCCTAATAGTTTTAAAACAAGTCAAGTAAATCTTAAGAACATAGCTTATGAAAGGTCAACTTAAGGGTTATATAACTGTAACTATAGGAGTTATTCTGTTCTTTTCCTTAAAAAATATAGGATATTCTGTAACATGCCCAAAAAATTTAGCATACTTTTATATAATCCCCAAAATTCTTCTTATTATGACGGAACCCTAAAAAAACTTTGTTATTTCAAAGAAACCCCACCCAGTCACCTTGTTATTTGTGGAATATTCTCTGATCACGAGATTAGATTAATTTCAAATTTTCTAATCCTGAAAATGCCCTCTTCTTCTTCTTCCTACTCCCCTTTCTTAAGTTCTCCAACCCATTTTCTAAGCCATCACACACAATAGCTCTCCAACAACCATTTCTCTAATCTCCCCTATCGTCTCTCTCTTTTAACTCCTTTAGTTTCTTCCTTGTAGTCATTTATCCCAATTCATTTTATCCCTAATCCATCTCTCGTAAAATTGCTCTTTATTATATTACTTATAAGCTTCATAACCCACTTCCATCCTAAGGTTTACTTTAGGTTTAAAAGCCCAAAGAGTTTATCTTGGGTTTAATTATGTTTCTTAGCCAAATAGAGTTTAGGGCTTTCTAAATAAAGGATATGGAGTGTTTGGTACGGAGAATGGTTCGTGTAAAGTTTCCTTGAATCAATTGAAAGATTACAACAAACTAATGTCCCCACTACAAGGGAGGGGAGATGTTGAGTCTTGAATCTCCCCTTTGTTTAGTGTGGGTTCTTCAGGTGGCGATGGAAAGTGAATCTTGTTTTCCGTTGACGGGTGAACGTCAGGAACTCTTGGGGATCTTCTCTTCGGATGTTGGACGGAGTAACACAGCTCTGTCGACCAGAAATCTCAAAGAGATTGTAGGCAAAGGTTAACTTGTACGCAGCAAGTTACTTGAAGAGTTGGACTCTCTTTCCTTCTCTGTTGAAGCTCTCAAGTCAAGTTCTTCTCCTTGATTTCTCTGATCTAATTGACCGACCCCTTTTCAATAGCAAGCAAGGCTATTTATAGAGGTTTCAGGGGTGAACGTGCCCCCTAAAAATACTCCACAATGGGGGTTAACTTCCTCATTATATGGGTGGTGATTGACCCCATAATGAGGGAAGTTATAACTGAGACGCGGGTTTCGACCCTCGTGCCTTGTTGCTGCAGTGCTGTTGAGATGCGGATTTCGACCCTCGCGCTTGGTGGTGCAGTGCTGCTGAGACGCGGGTTTCGACCCTCGCGCCTTAGTGCTGCAGTGCTGCTGAGACGCGGGTTTCGACCCTCGCGCCTTGGGCTGCAGTGCTGCTGGCTGCTGAGACGCGGGTTTTTGACCTACGCGCCTTGGTGTCGCAGTGCCGCTGAGACGCGAGTTTTGACCATCGCGCCTTGGTGCTGCAGTGCTGCTGAGACGCGGGTTTCGACCCTCGCGCCTTGGTGCTGCAGTGCTGCTGGGCTGAGACCGGGTTTCAACCCACGCGCCTTGGTGTCGCAGTGCCGCTGAGACGAAGGGTTTCGACCTCGCGCCTTGGTGCTGCAGTGCTGCTGAGACGCGGGTTTCGATCCTCGCGCCTTGGTGCTGCAGTGCTGCTAGGCTGAGACGTGGGTTTCGACCCACGCGCCTCGGTGTCGTAGTGCCGCTGGGCTGAGACGCGGGTTTCGACCCACGTGCCTCGGTGTCGCAGTGCCGCTGGGCTGAGACGCGGGTTTCGACCCACGTGCCTCGGTGTCGTAATGCTGCTGGGCTGAGATGATGGTCATAATTAGCCCTGCGTCTGGAGTTTGGAACTCTGCTTTTTGCTGACTTGTCTTCTAGTGAATTTTAGACAGCCTACAGAGCCCCCTCCAAAGTTTTCGACATTCCGCAGTTAGCTGTGACGGATTTCGAAATACTTTGGACTCTAGCTGAGTTCACCCTTATGATTGGACTGACAATGCTCGGGCTTGATCTTGTTTGGAGTATGGTCTTCGTGAGTGTACTGTGGAACTCTTTGAAGCCGCCAAAATTGATTGTGTTGAGTGTCTAGATACACAGTCTAAACCTCCCTGATGCTTTGAGTTCGTCGTTGGTGTACTTTGGGCCAGGAGTGTACAGTCGTCTGCTTATGCCAGTGTACTGTTGAATTGAATTGCAGAAGTAAGGACTGAACGCCAGTTTTGTGGACGCAGGGTAATACTGCTTTAAAGACGCGCCTTCTATAGGGGTGCATCTTTTGGATTAAAACGCGACTGTTATTTCATGAGGTAGGCGCGACTTTGGCCGGGTTGAAAAGATGCGATCTTCAAAGGGACGCATCCTTTGGGATGAGGACACGGTTTTTTTCAGACGCAACTCTGACCGTGTTGAAAGGATGCGTCCATCGAAGGGACGCGTCTTTTAGAGACGAAGACGCGACTGTTGGATGTGAATCCGTGCCATGAGTATATTGCCACGTATCCTGTAGAATTGAGGGGACATCTTCTTTTTGGCGTGCGAACTTCACGCTGCATTTAAAGCGTTGTCCACGCGTCAGGCGGTAATTAGGCGTCGAGCCAAGCGCCGCGTATCTTTGCGAATCACTGTGCCTATAAAAGGCAACAGTCCTTCAAGAGTCATCATTAGACTCTTCTTCGTCTTCGTGTGCATCTGTTAGGGTTTGAGAAAGGAGCTTTCTTTGTTCTCGTTTCCTTCATCTAACATCGGATCCTTGATCACAATGGCACCAAAGGCTAAGCATACTGCTTCGTCTTCAAAGGCGGTCGTCCCTGAGACTCAGATGGGCGGTTCCTCCATGCAGGAAGCCCCTATTTCAGGTATAAAAAGCCATCGGACTTGATTTCCGCCATTAAAAGGGGTTTACAGAGTTCTTTTAACTCTGAAATTCCTTTTGAATGTGAACCGCCAACGCAGGCTCAAAACCGTGTTTAATCGTCAGGCGCAGTTTTTTTGAGTCGATCAACGGGGCGCAGGTTTGATGACCTTTGCTTCTTTTATCTGCTCGAATCTGCGTCTACTTGTTTGAAAACAGGGCCCCCAACGAACCTTGCGTTTTGGATTCAACACTTAGAATATTTCTAAGTGTGAAAGATTCAGACGCAAATTTCTCATGACTCTTGCGTCTTGTGAAATCTGCGCTGGTCCTCATGAACCTTGCGTCTGAGTCCAATACTCTAGAAATTTTTCATAAGTCATGGATTTTTAAAACGCGGGCTCCATGCTAGCCTCGCGATTTTTTTGGACTTGGACGCAGATTTTGACGATCTCCGCGTCTGGGTTCATTTCTGCGTTTGAGTTGTAAACACTTAATCATTTTCTTTCAGATTTCTGATCAAGTGTTATCTTCTTTTGCAGTGAGATATTCCTCCAATCCTCTCTCTAAAAAGTGTCACTTCGGGCACGTAGGTGGTGCTGACCGCAATCTAACCTTCGTGTTGCAGAGGACTGCTCCCGTGACTACCGACAAGTCGAAGCAGCGAAGGGAGAGGATCTCCAAGGTCGACATGAGGACCTTCTGGGAAATTATGACCGACGCAAAATTTGAGACGGATTCGTGTATTCCGTTAAAGAAACCCGTCTTCTTCTTTGGGGACAACATTGGCGAGGGTGGTAGCATCTTGCATGACGGCGATTACAAGTGGCTTCGCCAGATAGGGGGTAGGAAATTTTTTCTTCCCAACATGGAGAGAATGTATCCTTTATCCTATCTCCAGCACATGTTTGTCCCCCGGGCAATGGAATGGGAGCTTACCCGATCTGTTCCCAGTGTCTCTCTCGGCATACTGGGCGCCAGGAAGGTACACCCTGGCGGACACGGGAGGGAAGTTTTTGGCTTGTTTCCTGGATTACCCAGGTCTGAGTACCCAGTAGGGGAAACCCCTCAGCTCGGCACTACCTTCATTAATCAATTCATGAAGGTAAGGGGTGACTTTCCCGTTGACTTCCGCCCGCTCGGGTGGGTCCATGCTACCGACAAGGCCTGGTGGGGCAAGATGGTGGGCTTCATCCTTGTTGAACTTGGAGGTCTATTGGAACAAGTGGGATTGCGTCATGCGGTCAGGGCTGTGCAGTATGGCATCCCGCAGAGCTCCCACAATTTTTATGGGATCCTGGAGCACTATAACCCTTTAACGGGGACATTCTTCACCCCGGTCGGAGAAATAGGGCTTGCCTTGCATGAACTATATGAAGTTTCGGGGCTGGTTATGGGAGACACCCTCTATGAAGAATATGTTCCTACTTCTGAGAAGCTTCATCTCTTGAAGAAAGAGTGCCCTCAGATATATGAGACTTACTGGGAAGTGTTGTGCCACTTCCACATCTGCGGTCAAATAACCTCCTGGAGGACTAGGGGAGTTAAGCAGATGTCTTGGGCGAGCTACCTGTTCAACGGTGTAGCTGAGAAAGATCACTCGGTGACTATTCTGGCCCCTAGCACCGAGGAAGAAATCGCTGAGAGGATCGACGCCTCTGTGAGCTCTTATACCACAGAGTCGAATGAAGATACTTTCAAACCTGATACGGTTTTTGAAAGTTTTCATCATCAAGCTCGGGTCCCCATTTCTGACCGGGCGCTGCTAGCGGGCTTCCTCATGCTGTGGCTGAAGCGCTGTGTAGTACCGACGCTGCCGCATGAAGTGATTGTTGCCGACGTAGTATATCCGGCGGTCCTGTTGGCCTATGGTAGGTCCATCGCTCTCCTTCCGGCAATGGTGGCTGGAATCCAAAGTGGATTACGGGCTCTGGTCCAGAGCCTGTGTAAAGTGGAGGCTACCGTCAACTCCCAAGGTAGACCGGAGGTTGACTCAGAGGGGAGACCGAGAGTAAAGACTCCTAGCCCCCGGATCGAGCTTCCCTATACATACCTAATGGCTTGGTACGTTATGCACTGTCCCTGCTGATGACGCCTGTGTCTCAATCCGAGGGGTTTGTCCCTTTTGTGCAGAGGCTGAGAGTTCAAACTGGTCCCACTGCTATATGTTCTACGTTCGGAAATGTATTCTGAACGCTTCAAATTATCATCTCGACCGCTGCTTCCCCTCTATTACTGGCGCATCTTATGGGGATAAATTTGCCGACATGGTAGGTCCGAACGACTTCACAAGGCTTCCATCGGGAGTCTTCTGGTGGCTTATTAATATTCGCCCAGGGTATCTGCTCTTTCGGCAAGGGAACTCATGCACAATTGAGCCTTATATGCCGAATCGTTTTGCCCGACAGTTCGGTTATGATCAACTGTATGTCGGCAACCCTAACGCCCAACTCGCCTTCAGTGGGAACTTGTTTGAAGGTGCTCGGGCCTGGTATTACAGCGTGGCTGGGGGGACGAAAACTCTTTTCAGCTTGCATCAGAAGACGCCAAACTGCTATGCAAGCCTCGGTTTCTGTACCTGGTACTTCCAGGCTAGCAGGATGCCTGGCTACTCAATGGATCGCTCTTGCATCAAGAGTATTAATGCGTCTTATGAAGAGAAATTGGCATCCAATAAATGCATGCGAGGCATCGATGAATATCAGGCGGCTAAGAAAGAGGCCAGAGGGGAAACAGGGGTGGAACCAAGAGTAGCAGCACCTAGGGAGCAGCCTGCTAGAAGGCGTCAACGGGCGGTGCCTAAACGTCCCCATGGCTCTACTTCCACAGCTGAGCCTGCCCCGAAGAAGGCCAGGAGAGACTTGGCGGCTGAAGCTTCCATGTCCGAGGCCGTCCCTTCCGGTGTTGAGGAGCAGAGGGAAGAAGAGGAGGAGGAAGACAAAACCCCCCTTGTTCGTCCTCGTGGATTGCGCTACAGGGGCCCTATGATTTTAGAAGAAGGGGAGCTTGTTGATGAACCCCCTGCAACTGATGAGGCTGAGCAACTCGAGGTTGATCTGATGGGAAGGGATGATGTTGAGATTCCAGGGGTCTCAACTCAGCCAGGGTCTTCTTCAGCTCAAGCGAGGAGAGATGCACCGCAGTCTGGGTCTCCTAGTGTATTAATGCCCAGCTCGCGGGTAGTCGACCCTAGCCCTACTACTGGGGTGCTCGGCGGCAAGGTCTTGATTGCCGAGGCGTCTTACGTTGCACTATCTTCCTCCTCGTCCAGAGAGTATGAATATTCTTCGGGCGATGACGTCGATTTTGGCGATGAACCCGCTCCTCCAGATCCGAGTAAATTCTCCCATATTACGGAGGAAGAGATACAAGGGTGTGACCCCGTGACGGTGTCGCCAATAGCAACAATTGCTGCTGCTGAAGGTACTCTCATTGTCTTTTTGACCCGGTTCCCTTTTAACTAGGGAAAAGGTTCTGACATTTTCCCTTTAACTTTATGCTGCAGGGCTTGCCGTGGACAGCGAGGCTGCGACTGCCTCCCATATTGAGGAAATGATACAAGAGCTGGCCCAGCAGGAGGGCGTTGAGGCTCCTGCTACTGAAATGTCTCAAGAGAGGGCAATCATTGAAGTTGGGGAGACCTCAACCCTACAAGACTTGCCCAGGAGTTCGCCGTCTTCGAATCCTCAGCTTGGTAAGAAAATATTGATGCTTTGAATATCTTCCTTTTACTATCATGGTTAACATTTTGATGATTTGCAGAGAGCGCTGAGGGAGCTCAGGCAGAGGGTCTTGCGGCCAGCGTCGATCCGGATGGCAGTACAATTCATGCCTCGACCGAGGGTTCCGAAGAGGTCAGGTTTGTTGCTATTTCAGTCGCCGTGGAGGCTGCTACGACGGTAACTGCCCTAGAAGTGCCGACGACCATCTCAGCTTCTGTGGCACCTACCGTTGACCCTACCCCTGCACGGGATGAATTGATTCCCATCTCTCGCCCTGTGATAGAAAGGGGATCTGGGAGCACATCAGCAGAATTCTTCCCAGCCAGTGATATCATGGAAGAACTGACACGTCAGATGGTGCAGCAGTTCTTTGCTTCCATGCGATCATGTATTGACCTCATCCTTTCTGGGGGCAGTTCTTTCGGATTTGCCCGGTGCTTCTCGAAAATCTGATCGAGAACATTGGTCATACTGGAGGTCCTTCGCAGGCCAGGGCATGCCTGATGCTGGTGGAGCAGTTGGGAAGTGACTTGAAAGAGTTTAAGTCTCTGGAAGACGCTGGTTCAGTACACGAGACCCGGGCATCCCTGAATAGGCTCCTGGCTGCTCAAGAACAAGAGCGGAAGGAGATGGAGGAACGAATAGCTGAAGAGACCCGCCATCTCTAACATTTCCAAGCTGACCATCAAAGGCTGATTGGCGATTCAAGGGAATCTGAACTCGTCATGCAGAGCGCAGAGCAGGTTATTATCAGTGCTCGGGCCACCATAGCCAAGGCGGAGGCCTTGATTGCAATCAATGAGCAGAAGCTTGCCACTGCCAGAAAGAAGCTGGAAGAGCTGGAAGCTGCCAGGACGCAGGTTGAAGGAAGCCTCTCCACTCATTCCTCCAGATTGGAATCTCTACGAGCGCAGCTGGCTGCGAGGAAATTCTTATCTGAGGAGGAGTTGCGGGTCCAAGCTCTTATAGAAGCTGAGAAAGCGCGTCAGCACGAGATACATCGCCTCCGAGAACAAATCCGTTCTTTGGCTAATCAAGATTATTAGCCTTCTTTGTTTTGTAAAGGAAAGAACACTCAATTCATCAAGAGTGTTCGTATTACTTTTATCATTTTTGGCTTAAATAATAAAAGTCTTTGAAATTTTGCTCCATCTTCATTGTTCCACTGCGGATGAATCCAACTTCCTAACTGCAGTCTTTGATTGTAATTCTTGACTGGCCATGAATAATAAACTCAGGCTGAACTGAGTTCTTGGGCGGGACGCGGCTCTGATTTATAGTGGAGACGCGGTCCTGAGAAACGCGATTCTGACCTGCTAAACGAGACGCGGTTCAAGCTTACGCGAAAGACGCGGCTTTGGTTATGGAAGGACGCGGCTTTGGTTATGAAGGACGCGGCTCCCTGAACGCAGCCCTTAACCCTACCCAAATGCAGGATTCAGGATGCAGTGAGGACACAGTTTTATGCTCCTCCAAAACTGACGCATAGATATGAGGGCGCGACACTGTCTTAGTGGAGACACGTCTCTAGATCCTTGACTCAGTGCAAACTCAAATTATATTGAGTTTATGATAGGAACCCAATTGTCGTCTTGCAATGTAGACGCAGCTCCAGGATACCTGTGATACCTCAGAATGGGTCCCTTTTGCTGGGGGGGACGCAGCTTTGAATCACGCGATCACAGTTCTCTTGACTGGAATGAAAAAGAACGCCGTTTGCGAATTCGCAAAGGGACGCCAGTTCCTGGACGCGGCACTCGGGCCTGCGTTTGATGCAACCTCCCAGGCGTTACATGCAGCCTGTCATAAAGATTTCGTTGGATCTTTAAATGTCAAGTCGACGTTGACGATTGGGGACTCGCATCATCCGATGTTTCCCGAAGCGGCAGTCCACGCGTCAGCCCTTCATTGGGCTTAGACATTAATGCCTTTAAATGCCAAATCAGCGCTGGCGGTTAGAGACTCGCGTCTTTGATGCTTCCCGAAGCGATAGTCCACGCGTCACCCCTTTATTGGGCTTTGACATTCGTGCGGGAATTAAGGCTGATGGTTCTGATTAGCGAGCCATTAATTATGGGCTTTGTGGTTTGCCTATAAATAGGCTTCACCCCTTTCTTTTAACAATCCATTGCTTAAACTGTTTTTCCCTTGAGAGCAGGCGCTCTAAGGGACTTCATCTTCTTCCTTCAAGGACTTTAAATGGGGTTTGCTCCTATGGACGACGATGACCCAGAGCTTTCATGATTCTGTTTAATCTCTCCAGAAGATTATCACTGTCAAGTGATTTCAAAATCAAAAAGCGTCTCTTTGAGCATCTTTTATGTCCGTGCCTTGATGCAGAAAGTTCAACCTTTAACGGGTGTTTCTGCAGGTATGACTTTCTGGTTTGCCATGAAATCTTAAGCCCTTACTGGGTTTCAGTTTCGTTATCTCTTAAAGAGATTCATCTTCTTGACCTTCTCCTGAAGTCTGGCTGGTGCGCCCATCTTTTGGGAGTTGCGCCATTTAGAAAACTCTGACTCAGAATTCTCTGGACGCGAGCATAATGGACTTTCGCACCTGGACTGCGAGCTTTACATACAAGGCTCGCGTCTGAGGCTGTTGATTTGGAAGAATTTCAACACAGATCAAAGGTTTCGACCTGAATTTAGCAACCCCTGTTTATCAAACAGGGAGATGGCAATTTTCGCGTCTGATTCTCTTCGCGTCTCATATTTTAGATGCGGGTGCAAAACTAGACTGCGTTCGAATCTGTGTATATCACAACTTTAATCGCGTCTGTTTCTGTCGCAGCAGAATTTTGATTTGCTGCGCAGGTCATCCCTGCGCCTGAAGCTTTCAGCAATAGCCGCGTCTGTCACTTAATTTTTTTTCTGTTGAAGTATACTAAGCTTCAGATCTCCTAATTTTTTGCTTCTTGCAGGTAGGCTTAATTATCCTTTTTCATATTCGCTGGGCCCCTGGGAGAATATTTCGGCCAGCGAACTTGTTCGATGGTCGACCACTGGAGAAGAAGTCATGGCTCCTGTTCTCGGGAGACGGGGATCTGACACCCGCCAAGATCTCTTTGGATTCAATGCACCGGTCATGCTTCTTGGCATGGCATGGTCAGAGTGAATATGGCGGTGGATATGGTGGTGGGTATGGTCTTGGATTCTCCCTTCACCTACCCCAAAAGTGGCATCGATGAAAGCTCCATGCTCATTGGATGACTTTCTGGTGGTGGAGATGTTCATCAACGAAGGATCATACCCCCACTTCGGATGGTCAGGTGGAATCAGAAGATTCTGCTGCTTTTCGATCTCAAGAAACATCATTGTTCTTTCGATGTTCACGCCATGCATGGTGATGTAGTCAGCCTCCATACGTCATCACAATGCTCAACCTGTCTTTGGCGCCCTTCCAAACATCTTGTATTTGGAGTGATAAACATGCTTCAAGGAGTGAGTGCGACCTTTGAGAGAGAGGGACTTCTTTGTACTCCTTTATTGTAACACTTAATCTTATTGTATAAGAGAGCGTTTTGTATCACTTTCATATGTTGGATATAAATAAAAGTGACACTTTTTTTATTGTCTTGAACTTTTTTTTAGTCAGACGAATAGAAGCAAAGAATCTTTGACTTGTCAAAACTATGATGATAATCTCAACGAGTCAAATTTTGTAGAGAGAGATCCTATTTCAGGAACTCAACAATGCTGTCAGAGGTGTGATATTAACTTGACAAGGGATAAGATAATTTTTATGGACTTGCCACTCTATAAAGGAAAGTGACAGGTGGAACTTGTACCCCCAGGGAAGATGAGCTTTTATCAGAGGTTAGGGATTAACTTGATTAAGATCAGCTGGGGATCTAATGAAAATACTGTTAATGGTGTAATATTAACCTAACAATATTTTTAGGTAGACTTGTTGTTCTGTTGATGAGAATAACAAGTGAGACTAGATTCGCGGGGGATCTAGAACAGTTTTTACCGTTAGAGTTGTGATATTAACTTAACGGGTTGAATGTAGTCTTGTCAGAAGTGTGATGTTAACTTGACAAGAATGTGAGTCAGAGGTGTGATATTAACTTGACTCAAAAGCATTTCAATTTTATTTGGGAAAACTGAAAGTATCACTGCCATAGGTGTGATGTTTAACTTAGCAGCGAGGGTAATGCTAGAGGTGTAATTTTGAACTTGGCATTGGTCATCTCAACTTTGACAAGGAAGCCCGAGGGAAAGTCATGGCCTTAAGTGTATTGTTAAACTTAGCAATGACTTGGACGCTAGAGGTGTAGTATTAAACTTAGCATCGTTCATTTCAGCTTCGATATGGAAGTCTGAGGAAAAAATGGCTGTCAGAGGTTTAACATTGGACTTGGCAGCAACTTGATTACTGTTAGAAGTGTAATGTTAACTTAACAGTAATTTGTTAGAGGTGTGGTATTAACTTGACAAAAATTTGTTTGCGATACGAGCAATTTGAGGGCCTGCCATTCTATTGATGAGAATTGACAAGTGAAGTTTGAAGTGCCAGAGGTATAGTGTTAACCTGACAAATTTGAAGGTTTGCAACTCCATATAGGGTTAACAAGTAAAGCTTGTACTCGATAGGGAGTATTGAAAATTTTCATTACCAGAGGTATAGTGTTAACATAGTAATGATTGTATTTTGTAGACCTACCATTCTGTGTATGAGAATTGGTAAGGGATTTTGGTGGGGAGGGTGGAATTAAGTCCACGTAGGATTTTTAGCAAACCCTCAGCTATCAACGGATTTGAGGTGCCTTTACCAACTACCGTTTGAGTTGGGCTAGCCATGCTATTCCCCTCAGCATGATGAGTTGTCGAAGACTTATGTTGGCCTTAGAAGCCAACATTTTCCTCTGTCCTTAGCCGTCGGAGGCGTCGGATGTTAATGAAGATAGGAATATTAGAACCCAAGTTTCGCCTTTCGTTTCTTTATCGATATATGCATCATGGTGCTATCAATGCGCTATTAGCTTGTCACTGATCTATCGTGATGTAATGAAGGAAAGAAACTTTTCTTGGATCTGGAGTTTTGATCAGAGGTGTACTTTTAACTTGATCGGCGGAGGAGTACCATTAAGGATAGTACTTCTTTAGGAATCTGCCATTGATCGGCATCATGAGTGTATAGCCATTTGAGATTATGAGGCGATATGATCCATTTGAGTAGACTGACTCTACTACAAATGGTCCTTCCCATTTGGGTTGGAATTTCCCTTTTGTCTTATGTGTCATCACCATGGGTCTTCTGACGGCTAAGACGAGATCGCCTTTCTTGAAAGTTCGCACTTTAACTTTCTTGTTGAAGGCTCTGGTAATCCGAGCTTGGTAGAGCTCGATCTGTTGTTGGGCTTGTAGACGTTTATCATCCAAGGCCTCCAATTCTTGGAGTCACTGTCGATGCTTCTCCTCCTTCGTCATCTCCGCTGTCAAGGCGACGCGTAGAGACGGAATTTGGATTTCCAGTGGAAGCACGGCCTCACACCCATATACCAGAGAAAATGGCGTAGCTTTAGTTGGGGTTCGAACAGTCGTGCGATAGGCCCATAAGCATTCACCCAGCTTGTCGTCCCAGTCATGCTGACTTTTCGAGACGAATTTCCTGAGGAGCTTGCCAATAGTTTTGTTGAAAGCTTCTGCGAGACCATTAGCGGCGGGGTAGTATGCCGTTGAGGATACACTCTGAATTCTGAATTTAGCGCAGAATCTCTGGAAAGCCTGGCTGATGAACTGGGGTCCATTGTCGTGGACGATTCGCCGAGGTACCCAAAACGGTAAATGACATGATGTTTGACGAATTTGACCACGTCAGATGACCTCCCCTCCTTCAAAAGAATGGCCTCAACCCATTTGGAGAAATAATCGGTTATGGCCAAAATAAACCGATGTCCTTTTGATGATGGTGGGCTGATAGGGCCAACCACATCCATCCCCCACATTTCAAATGTCCAAGTAGAGGTCGTAGAGTGAAGGTAACCTGGTGCTTGATGGATTAAATCGACATGTACTTGGCAGGCGTGACATCTTTTGGCATAAGTGATGGCGTCATCAATCATCTTGGGCCAGTAATATCCCAACCTTTGGAGTCGATATGCAAGTTTTGGACCAGGTTGATGGGCTCCACATATACCGTCATGGGCTTCTTTCAATATCTCCTGTGCCTCTTCTGGTGAAAGGCAGCGGAGCAAGATCCCGTCATGCGATCGACGATACAATGTTCGCGTAATCGCATTATAGTAGAATTTGGGGGCTTTCCTTCGAATGGCAGCCTCTTCTTTGGTGTCCTCAGGCAGGATGCCATACAAGACATAATCAATATAAGGGAATCGCCAGTCTCTAGGCTCTGGACCGGCTTACGACTCGAGAACTTCTTTGCCTTGACAATCTCTTGTTGGCTTCTGGTAGTCCTCAAAAGCAATTCTCGGGCAATACAGGTCGTGGCTGTGGACAAATATTTTCTCCACTGTTCCGGCTGGAAGAGCTAAAGAGGCAGCGAGAGACGCCAGTGCATCTGCATGCGCATTTTGCTTGCGTGGTACATGGTCAATGTAAAAGTTGGTGAACCTCTTGGCCATGTAGACAGTTGCGTTATAATAGGGTACTAAGTCTTCATGTCTGACTTCGTACTCCCTGCGAACTTGGCTGACGATGAGCTTAGAGTCACCATATGCCTTGAGATTTTTAACGCCAACCTCATCGGCGAGTTGCATCCCAATCAAGAGGGCATTGTACTCCGCTACATTGTTGGAGCAAGGCTCGGTTAACGAGACGGCTCGAGGAATCACATAGTTCTGTAGGGAGACGAGTACTACTCCTACTCCTGCCACTATGTGTCCTTTTGGGCTTGTTCTCGATGCACCGTCAAAGAAGAGTTGCCACACTTGTCTTTCAACCGATGTCTGGGTCAGGCAGACTTCCGCGACCTCATTTGGGAGATCCTCATAGAGTTTGACTGGCCTCGGATCTGGATGCTCAGCCAGGAAATCCGCCACAGCTTGTCCCTTTACAGCTTTTTGTGGTAAAAAGTGCATTTCATATTGGGATAGCAATATGGCCCATTTTGCCAGTCGGCCGTTTAACGATGAAGGCTTTGTCATAAGTAACCTCAGGGGGTTGACTTTTGATATGACGTTTATTGTCTGGCCTACCAAATAGTGTCGCATTTTCTGAACAGCGAACACCAACGCCAAACATTCCTTCTCGATCGGGTTGTATCGATGTTCGGCCCCGATCATTGTTCTACTCAAATAGTAGATTGCTTGCTCTCGTCCTTGATCATCATTCTGAGCTAGTAGAGCTCCTAAAGAATGATCCATCTCTCGGACGTATATCAGGAAAGGTTTTCCGTATATCGGAGCTGCCAGGACTGGTGGTCGTGTGAGGTATTGTTTAATTTCCTCAAATGCTTGTTGGCAAGCGTTGTCTCAAATGAACGGAACACCCTTCTTCATTAATTTGGTAAAAGGTTGGCATCTTCCGGAGAGATTTGAGATAAACCTTCGGATGTACGCAATCGTCCTTGCAATCCCCTGAGCTCCTTGAGGTTTCTCGGAGGTTACATCTCCTGGATAGCACGAACCTTTTCCGGATCCAAATGAATCCCTGTGAAAGTTACAACAAATCCTAAGAACTTGCCGCTGGCCACCCCCAGAAAAGATTTGGTAGGGTTCATCTTCAATTGATGGGCCCGCATGATGTCGAAGACAACCTTTAGATCAGTTAAATGATCACCTTTAGCGCGGCTTTTTACTGCGATGTCGTCAACATAGCATTCTACCGTTTTGCGCATGTGTTCGTGGAAAATGGCATTCATGGCCCTTTGATATGTTGCCCCTGCATTCTTCAGTCCGAAGGGCATGACGGTGTAGCAGTATACCCCCAGTGGTGTCCTAAAAGAGGTATGTTTTTCGTCGTCAGGATACATTTTGATTTGATTATATCCTGAAAATCCATCCATGAAGGACATTCGCTAGAATCCACATGTGTTATCAATTATGACATCTGTGATTGGCAGTGGGAATTCATCCTTGGGACAGGCCTCGTTTAGATCACGAAAATCAATGCAGATTCGGATCTTTCCGTTCTTTTTAGTAACGGGGACGATGTTGGCTACCCAATCAGGATGTTATTCTTCCCTAATGAAGCCAGAGTCTATAAGCTTTCTGACTTCTGATTGAATTGCCTCCATTATTTCTGCACGGAACCGTCGCTGTTGTTGTTTAACAGGCTTTACGTCCGTATTAATGTTGAGGCGATGCATAGCCACTTGAGGATCAAGTCCAGGCATGTCCTCGTAATTTCAAGCGAAGACGTCTATATACTCTTGCACGAGAGATATTAGATCCTTTTTCTCAGAAGATGACAGGCCTTCACTTATAAAGATGGGCTTAGGATTAGCCTCATCTCCCAGATTGATCTGAACAACCTTATCTTCTGTTGGTGGCTCGCGCTGCTCAAAGCGAGTATCCCAAAGAGCATTTAAATGCTTGATCCAAGGATCTGTATCGGATTGGATCATTTTTTTATCTCCGTCTTGTAGGTGGCTTGTTGAAACCATATTCACTGAGAAATCTCCGAAGGTGTTGCCGACACTAACATCTGACTCCCACGATGACGTGCCTGATGAGCAATCATGCCCAATGACTCTCCAGAGTCAGAGGCTGATGGAATCGGAGTTGACACATAGCCCAACCCTCTGCGAGTCCGATGATAATAATCAGGGGTTTTCCCTTTCGGCACAAAAGATCGAAGTAGCGTTCTCCTTCCTTTGCCGAAATTCAACCCTGGTCCGCTTGTTAGATCATACCCCATGCTTCCCATCATTCTGAGTGCCTTTGGCTCATAATGACCGAACTGAGGGGGTTCTTCTTCGCTTTCTGATTCTTGATCTTAAATCCCCTATCTGGCATTTGAGCTTGATCTTCCCCATTGGACGGGTTCCATTGGCATTGAACCCATAAATAGTTGTTTGGGTAGCGCTCAAACGATGAGTAGGAATCCCCAGATGCTGCATGACCCGGCGAGGCATGATGCTTAATGCGGACCCTGGATCCACCTGAATACGGTTCATCTCAGATGAACCAATATCCCTGTAAAGTATAGGGGTCGATCATGTTTCCCTTTAACCTGCATATCATCTGCCGTGAAGGTGATGCAGGGAGCATTTTGGGAGGCATGGAGGCAATCCTCTACATCTTCCTCCTTGGGTCCAATCGGCACTTGGGTCACGAAAACCTCAGCATTAGCCAGGGCCTTTTGTAGGGCTTCTCTGGTTGACTTTGATAGCCTAAGAAGCTCATAAAGAGTAATTCGGGCCGGGATATTGGCCAGTTGAGCCAGGACATCAAAGCGGTAAGGCGCTGCGGATCCTTCCGCGATGTCTTTTGAGAGGACTCTGGAGAACCGAAGCTCTTTCTGTCTTTCCATGGGTGGTTTTGTGGAGGGCTTGGCTGGCTCTGCAGCGGGTCTTGGAGGAGTTACCGCCATTTCGTCATACTTTTTCAAATATGACTGCCCCGAACGGTTTCCGCCACAAGTTGGTTAGGTTTTATGGCCAGAGCTATTGTTTCCTCTTCTGAATCAGTCAGCGAGGGAACATCAGTTTCCGCTTCCCGAGAAGAGGCACATACCACATTACAGGATGTAGCCTTAGCTTTGCCCTTGGACTTCCTGTTGGTCACAGTAGTCCATTGTTGGCCATCAACAAGGTCAGGATGAACCCACATGACTTCCCCTCTAGGTGTGGGGACAGGTACCAGGCCTTTTTCTTGTTGCTGGTGAGGGTCTGTGTTGACCACTCTTAGCTCTCCTCTTGGGACAGGGACCACCCCGGAAGGTGTTGGAGGTTGTCTTCCAAACTGGAGAAACGAAGTCATATTAGCCGTCACCTTCTTCTTCTCTGGACGGAGTTTTAACACCTCCGCATCAATCAAAGCCTGAAGGATGTCCTTGAAGACGTAACAGCTCTTGGTGGGGTGTCCCAACATCCTGTGATACAAGCAGTAGTTGGGATTATCAGTTTTACCGACTTTTTCAGGGCGCCTAACTTCAGGAAGCTTCAGTCTGTTGTTCTTGTTGAGTAATTTGAAGAGCAAGTCGACATGTTCATCCTTGAAGGAATACTGCTTGCTGGCTGTAGGTGCCTGGAAGGAGATTTAGGTGAGAAGGATCGGGGTGTAAAATATTTCCTTGAATCAGTTGAAACAATTACAACCAGACTTTCCTTTCTTTCCGGTTACAAGGGAGGGAGGATGTTGAATCTTGAATCCCCCCTTTGTTTAATGCTGGGTTCTTCGTGTGGCGGTGGAGAGTGAATCTTGTTCTCCGTTGACCGGATGACTGTTTGGACCGTCGGGGATCTTCTCTTCGGTCGGTAGAGAGAGTAACTCGGCTCTGTCTACCAAAACTCTAGAAGAGGAGCTAGGCAAAGAGCAGCTAGTACGCAGTAAGCTTGCTGAAGAGTCTTCTCTCCTTCTCTGTTGACGATGCCTTCGTCCGGTGATCGTGCGTGTCTCTCTCTACGCGTGTTGGATGCGTATGCCTGTATGTAGGTACGTCTCTCCCTGTGTGTGTGTGTGTCTTTGTTGATGCCAACAGGGCTATTTATAGAGGTCCCTGGGGATGAACGTGCCCCTGAAAACGCTCCACAATGAGGGGCCACTTCCCGCTACATGTGCGGTGACTGGCCCCTTATTTCGGGTAGTTGCAACCGAGACGCGGGCGTCGAGCCAACGCGTCCTGATGCTGAGACGCGGGTGTCGAGTCAACGGCCTTGATCCTGAGACGCGGGCGTTGAGCCAGCGCGTCTTGATCCTGAGACGCAGGCGTTGAGCCAGCGCGTCCTGATGCTGAGACGCGGGCGTCGAGCCAACGCGTCCTGATGCTGAGACGCGGGCGTCGAGCCAACGCGTCCTGATGCTGAGACGCGGGCGTCGAGCCAACGCGTCTTGAGCTTGGATCTCTGCTTTTAAAGGCTTGTCTATTTTTTAGACAGCCTACAGAACCCCCTCCAAAGTTTTCGATATTCCGCAGTTAAATGGGACGGATTTCGGAATACTTTGGATTTTAGCCGCGTTCGCCTTTATGACTAGACTATTAATGCTCCGGGTTTGATCTTATCTGGAGTTGGTCTTTGTGAGTGTACTGTTGAACTCTTTGAAGCCATCAGAGTTGATCGTGTTGAGTGTCTAGATACACAGTCTAAACCTCCCCGATCGCTTTTAGTCTGTCACGAGTGCGCTTTTGACCAGGAGTGGTTGGCCTTCTGCTTGTGCCAGTGTACTGTTGAACTGATTTGCAGAAGCTGAACGCAGGTTTTTTTTGAAAGGCAGAGACTGCCTTAAAGACGCGACTTCCATGGGGTGCGTCTTTTTGGTGATAGGAACGCGACTAATATTCCATGAGGTAGACGCGATGTTTAGCCTGCTTGGGAGGACGCGAATTTTAGAGAGACGCGTCTTTTGGATGCAGACGCGATTTTCTGGACACAACGCGACTTTCTGGGTGCATTTATGGTGATGCTTACGGGGCATGTCCATCGGAGAGGCGCGTTCTTTGGGCGCGAATCTGTGCCATGTCATGATTACGCCGCCAGCTGGCCTGGGGAACCGGAGAGGTTTTCTCTGTTAGGCGCGCGGATTTCCCGGTTCATTAAATGAACTGCTCCACGTGTCGAATGATGACTCGCGGCGGGGTCACGACGCAGGATCTTCTCTGTTCAGAAATGATCTGGTTACACGCGTCACGTGGCGACTAGCTGCAGCGTCTATCGGGCCACACGCCGCGTATCTTCGCGAATCTTTGTGCCTATAAAAGGCCACAGTTAGAGAGATTTGTCTTCTTCTCCGAACGCGCTTACTCAGAGATTTAAGAGAGTTCTTCTTCTCCATTACTGCTCATCTTCTTCATTGACCTCTGATCACCATGGCACCCAAGGCCAAGCCGACCGCGTCGTCCTCCAAGGCGACCATTGCCGAGGCCCAAGGGGGCGCTTCCTCCGTGCAGGATGTTTTCCGAGGTAAAGATGCCATTTTGGCTAAGCTTCACCGTTACTGGAAGTTTTAGAGAACCCTAAAAAAACTCTTAACACAGAATATGAACCAGTTTGATTCTCAGACGCAGTCTCGGACGCGGTCTTTGAGTTGATAACCGAGGCGCGGGTTTGATGACCTAACGCCAGTGAACTCTGCACTTCGGGTCCTTCACTTAGAGATTTCCTAACTGTGAAGGATCTGGACGCGGTCTTGGTTTGCAGAACGCGGATTTGATCCTTGCGTTCTGTGCCACTTGACGCGGATTTGCAGGTCTGGACGCGGGTTTTGATAACTTCTGCGTCCAGTATCTTTTCTTCGTTTGAACGCAGATTCGCAGGTCTGGACGCGAATTTTGATAATTCCTGCGTCCAGTTTCTCTTCTCTGCGTTTGGACGCAGATTCGCAGGTCTGGACGCGAATTTTGATAATTCCTGCGTCCAGTTTCTCTTCTGCGTTTGGACGCAGATTCGCAGGTCTGGACGCGAATTTTGATAATTCCTGCGTCCAGTTTCTCTTCTGCGTTTTGGGTCATGAACACTTAGCATTTTTCCTTGCTTTTAATGAAGTATCTGACTAAGTGTCCTTTTCTTTTGCAGTGCGACATGTTTCTGGCTCACTTGCCAAGACGCGCCACTTTGGACATGTAGGTGGTGCTGACCAGGGCTTGACCTTAGTGCTAAGAATGAGTGTCCCATTGACTGCTGACCAGTCGCCGGATCGCAGGGAGAGGCTCTCTAATGTTGACAGGAGAACCTTTTGGGCGCTTATGACCGATGCCGCATTCAAAACGGATGATGGCGTCAGGCTAGAGAAGCCTGCCTTCTTCTTCGGAGATCGCATTCATGATGACGGCCGTCGCGTGTCTGGAGGAACTTACAAATGGCTCCGTCAGATAAAGGATGGAAGATTGTTTCTTCCGGATATGGAGAGGATGTTCCCGTTGTCCTACTTCCAACACATGTCCATCCCTCGGAAGATGGAATGGGACATTTCCCAATGTGTCCCCGAAATCACCCTTGGTGACTTTGGCTTCCAGAAGGTAAACCGCCATGATAGTCATGACAGGTCAGCCGTCGGCCTGTTCCCCGCGTCGCGCAAGTCCGATGTTCCGGTCGGGGAGATACCACAGCTTGCCGCTACCTTCCTTAACTCGTTTATGGAAGCGGAGGGTGACTATCCTACTGAGTTCCGTGCGCATGGGTGGATCCATTCTACGGGGAATATTTGGTAGGGCAGGATGGTGGGTTTTGTCCTCACCGATCTTAAAGAGCTGCTAGAGTGTGTGGGACTATACCCGGCGGTCAGGGCCGTACAGTGGGGTATCCCACCAAGCTCTCATAATTTCTTCGGAGTCCTGGAGCGATATGACTCTCTGACGGGGACATTCTTCACCCCGGTTGGAGAGATGGGCCTGGCACTGCACGAGCTGCATGAGGTCTCGGGGCTGGCGTCAGGGGACATTCCTTATGAGGAATATGTCCCTACCACTAAGGAGCTCCACTTTTTGGAAAAAGAGTTTCCCGCAATATATGAGACCTACTGGGAGGTGATGTGCCACTTCCACATCTGCGGCCAGATAACTGCCTGGAGGTCAGGAGGAGTCAAGCAGTTGTCTTGGGCTAGTTATCTGTTCAACAACGTTAACAATAAAGACCTCCCGATAACCCGACTGGCTCCCAGCTCCGATAGGGAAATTGAAGACAGGATCGACCAGGCTCCGAACAGCTTCTACACCACGGAGTCGAACGAGGACGGTTTCGACCCTGACCTGATTTTTGAAAGCTTTCACCATCAAGCCCGGACTTCCATCTCTAGTCGAGCACTGTTGGCGGGCTTCTTGATGCTGTGGTTGAAGCGTTGTGTGGTGCCCACGCTGCCACACGAAGTTATTGTTGCCGACGTGGTGTACCCGGCGGTGCTCCTGGCTCATGGTAGCCCCATAGCTCTTCTTCCGGCCGTGGCGGCCGGTATTCAGAGTGGGCTACGGGCGTTAGCCAAGAATTTCTGCGAGCCCCCGAAGACTGTTGACTCCCATGGAAAGCCATATGTCGACTCAGAGGGGAATCCGAAGGTGAAGCGCCCTAACCCTCGGATTGAACTGCCTTACACGTACCTCATGGCTTGGTACGTGATGCATTGCCCTTCTTTGATGACGGCGGCGCGTGGGAGCACGGGTCATGTCCCATTTGTGCAGCGGCTGGAACGTTCGGAGTGGCGTGACACCTACCTGTATTATATTAGGAAGTGTCTTTCCTGCGCCACGAACTACCAGCTCAACCACTGCTTTCCAGACGTTCCTGGTGCGGCTTTCGGGGAGTTGTTCGCTGATATCACTGGTCGGGATAACTTCACACAACTGCCTGCGGGAGTCTTCTGGTGGTTGATCAACATCCGGCCGGGATATGTGATGTTCCGGCAAGGGACTTCATGCACCATCGAGCCATACATGCCGAACCGTTTTGCCCGACAGTTCGGCTACGATCAACTCTATGTCGGGAACCCCAATGCTCGGCTCGCCTTCGAAGGGAACCTGTTCGAGGGTGCTCGGGCCTGGTACTACAGTGTGGCTGGAGGGACGGGAGCAACATTCCGTCTACCCATCGAGACGCCCAAATGCCGCACGAGCTTCAGCTTCTGCACTTGGTACTTCCAAGCCAGCCAGACACCAGACCTTGTTCCGGAGTCTTCATGCCTTGAGAGCATCAATGCACATCTCGAGGCCAGGTTAGAGTCCGGTAAACATTCGAAGCTTATCGACCAGTATCTGAAGGCTCATAAGGAGGTCAGGAGACGATCGAGGAGGGAGCCACAAGCAGTGAGGGCGGAGCCGCTACCGACAAGGGCAGAGCCGCGAGCGACAAGGGCTGAGCCACCAGCAATGAGGGAGGAGCCGCGGGCAAGGAGGTCTAAACAGACGGTGAGCAAGCGTCGTCGACACTCTGCTTCTATTGCTGGGCCTGTCCCAAAGAAGGTTCGGAGGGACTTAACAGCCGAAGTCTCTCAATCTGAAGGCACCTCTACTGGAGTTGAGGCTCGTCCTGAAGACGTCCTTGTCAGGGTTGAGGAACCGTCGGAAGATGAAGATTTCCCCACCCTAGTCCGTACCCCTAGGTCACACCGCAAGACCGTGGAGGGGGAGCTTGTTGACGAACTCACCGCTGGTGATGATGATGAGCGGCTTGAGGTCGACATAATGGGTGAAGAGGATGTTGAGATTCCGGGATTCTCAGCTCAGCCCGAGCTTCCTTCTGCTCATGAAGGGAGAGGTGAGGCACGGCAGCCGGGGTCTCCTAGCGTCTTCATTTCCAGTCCTAGGGCAGTTGACCCTAGTCCTACCACTGGGGTGATCGGAGGCAAGGCTCCTGTTGCGAAGCTTCCTCGCGTTGAGCTGTCGTCTTCTTCGTTATCGGGGGAAAGCGCCTTTGATGACGAGGTCGACTATGGCGATGAACCCGCTCTTCCTGATCAGAGCAAATTCTTCCACATCTCGGAGGAGGAAATATATGGGGTGAGCCATCGACTGCACCATCGCTGGCGATTATCCCTACTGAAGGTATTCTTTCCATCTTCTGTCTAATTTTCTCTTTGCATATTGAAGAGGATGTTCTAACATTCTTCTTTTATGCTGCAGGGCCAGCCGGAGACGCCGACGCTACAACCTCCTCGCGTATCGAGGAGATGGTGAAAGAGTTGACCCAGCCCGAGAGAATCGAGGCTTCAGAGGGGGCAACTGTTGAGATCGGGGAGCCTTCCATTTTGCCGGAAGGGGAAGCAACCACTGAGGTTGAGGAGGCTCTCACTCTGCCGGGCGAGGAGGTTACTGCTGAAGCCGAGGAGACTTCCGCTCCGCAGGATTCGACGTCTCTGGACCTCCAACCTGGTAAGGCAGCTCTGATGCTTTAAATGTTTCGCTTTTCTACCATTGTGGCTAACATCGCGATAACTTGCAGAGAGGACTGAGGGGGCTCAGGTAGAGAGTCCGACGGTCGGTACCCTTCCAGAAGGCCACACAGCTCAGGTCTCGATTGAGGTTTCTGAGGAGGTTGCGCTAACTACTCCATCATTGGTCGTGGAGGTTCCTGCAGAGGTAGCACCTCCGGAAGCGCCATTGGCCAATCTTGCTCTTGCCGTATCGACGGCCAGCACGACTCTTGTGCGAGAAGATCCGCCTTATATCCCCTATCCTGTGACAGAAAAGGGGTCGGGAAGCTTCCCAGGTGGTGAAGACATAGGGGAACTGGCACGTCAGATGGTGCAACAATTCTTCGCTTCGATGGGATTATGTATTGATCTCATCTTACGTGGGAGCAGCTCCTTCAAATTTGCCCAGAAGCTTCTCGAAAATATGGTCGTGAACATCGAATTAACGGGAGGCCCCTCACTTGCCGAGGCATGTCTGCGGGTGGTGAAGCAACTGGGAGATGACCTGCACGAGCTGGAGTCTTTGGAAAATGCTGGCTCCTTTGATGAGGCCCAGGCCACCTTGACTAGGCTCCTAGCTGCTCAAGAACAAGAGCGACAGGAGGCGGAGGCACAAATTGCTGCAGAGGCCCGCAGCCTCGAATATTCCCAGGCTGAATGTCAAAGACTAACCGCCGATTCAAGGGAATCCGAGCTTACCATGCAGAGCACTGAGCAAGTCATCATCAGTGCTCGTGACACCATTGCCAAGGCTCGGGACACCATTGCCAAGGCGGAAGCTGTGCTTGCGTTCAATGAGAAGAAGCTCGTTACCATCAAAGAGGAGCTTGAGGAGCAACAAGCTGCTAAGGCGCGAGCTGAAGAGAGTCTGTCTCTACATTCTTCCAGGGTGGAATCTCTGCGAACGCAGCTGGCCGCAAGAAGTTTCTTATCTGAAGAGGAGCTGCGGGACCGGGCTATTATGGAAGCTGAAAGGACACGCCAACACGAGATTCACCGCCTCAAGGAACAAATCCGTTCCTTGGCGAACCAGGACATTTAGCCTTCTTTTTCTTTTTGTAAAGAAAAGGACACTCTATTTATCAAGAGTGTTTGTATCCACTTTTACCATTTTTTTGATATATAAAAGCTTTTGTGAAGTTTTTGGCTCCACCTTCTTTGTTTAGCTGTGGGTGAATCCAACTTCCTGATCACTGGTTGTGAATACTGAACTTAGGTAAGACCAAGTTCTTTCAATAAAACGCGGCGTTGACTCTGAGTCTACTCGACGAGACGCGGCATTGATCCACATAGTGAGACGCGGTCATCAGTCCATAGGAATGAGACGCAGCGTTAATCACAGGGTGGAACGCGGTCATCATTTCATAGGAACTGATATTTCGCTAAGTCCTTTAAATGAGACGCGGCGTCAATCACCAGGTGAAACGCGGTTCTGAATAACGCGAATCTGTCTTGCTAAGAAAGACGCGGGTCGAGCAGACACGAGAGACGCAGCCTTGCCTGCTCAAGGGACGCGGCTTTCCCAACTGCGTTTAGTGCAATCTGACTTAAAAGATTTTAGGAGATCTTTGAACGTCAAGTCTTCACTGTCGATTGGGGTTCCGGGTCATCCGTTGCTTCCCAAGGCAGTTGTCCACGCGTCGACTCCTCATTGGGCTCGGGCGTTAATGCCCTTAAATGCAAAACCGACGCTGGCGGTTGAAAAACCGGCGCTCTCGACGATTTCCAAAGCAGCGTTCCACGCGTCAGTCCTTGATTGGGCTTTGACGGTCGTGCGCGGCAGTTCCGATTGATGCACCATTAATGACAGTTATTAGGGACTGCCTATAAATAGAGTGCACCCTCTCCCTCTTCAACAATCCAACTTAGACTGTTTTCATTTGTTTTGCTCCGAGAGAAGTCTCGCCTTCTTTAGAGTTTCTGACAGAGATCTGTCTCCATGGGTGATGGTGACTCTGTGGATGAAGATGACCCAAAGCTCTCAGGCTTCTGTCTGGTCTCTTCAGGAGGAAAAGCCTCTTGGATCATCTTGTGCACCTGCGTTTGGACGCGGAAAGGCCAGCTCTGGATAGAGGCCCCTGCTGGTATGTCACCCTGATGACATCTATAGCCCATCCAGGCCTGCACCTTGGCGTAACCGTCTGAAAGAAGTCTTGGCGCATTCCTTTTCTGGAATTTGCGCCATTGATTCGAACTCCTCTGAACGCGGGCGCTTGATGCGCGCGTTGCTCATTGCGTTTTACAGCCATTGTCTTGACGCGTTTTATAGCCAATGCCTTGGATGAATTCAAAGTTTCCGACCTGAATCTTGTAACTCCTGTTCACCCAGCAGAGAGATGGCAATTTTCGGCGTTTACACTTTTTCGCGTCTTGTGCTTTTAGGCGCGGACGCAAGATAAAGCCGCGTTTGAATCCTGCGCATGGCACAGTTTTGACCCGCGTCTGAAGTCTCTAAAGACTGCCGCGTCTGTTACTTAGTTTTCTTTTGTTAAAGTATACTAAGTTCCAGATTTTCTGATTCTCTTATTTGTTCTTTGCAGGTTCGCTGGTCCCCTGGAAGAATGCTTCAACCGGCGAGCTTGTTCAATGTTCACCTATGAGAGAATATATTATGGTCCTCGTCACCTATGAGAGAATATATTATGTCTCTGACGAGGACCCAACCCTCGCCAAGGTCTCTTCAGATCTCCTGTACCAAACATGCCTGATGGCAAGAGATGGTCAGGGTATGCATGACGGCGATGAGGGTCCGGCGGTTGTGGTGGCGGATAAGATCCTCTTCCTCTCCCACTCCAGAAGTGACATCGAGGACATTCCGTTAGATGGCCTGCTGGGGAAAGGGATGGTGATGAATGAAGGGTTGCAGGACTTTCTGCTGTCACCGGACCTCAAGAACACCATTGCTCTTAGCTTAGTCAGCTAGGGCGCTTTCAGAGTTTGGCGTTGTTGCCATGGTGCAACCGACTCCAATTGTCGTCACAGTCGGGCACTTTCCCGGACATCATGTATTTGGAATCAGATGCGGCTTCAAGGAGTGAGTACGGCCTCTAAGAGAGAGAGGGACTTCTTTGTACTCCTTAATTGTAACACTCAATCTTATTGTATAAGAGAGCGTTTTGTATCACTTTCATATGCTTGAATATCAATAAAAGTGACACTTTTCTTTTTGCCTCTTTCTGTTGTCTTGAATGTTTTGTTTTAGAAGCAAAAGAATGATTTTGGTGGACCCGCCACTTTATAAAAGAAAGTGACAGGGGGAATGCGTACTCCCAGAGAAGGTGAACTTTTGTCAAGTCTCTGGGATTGACTTGATTCAAGGTCAGCTGGGGAATTTGATAAAACATTGTCAGCGGTGTAATGTTAACCTAACAATGTCTTTAGGTGGACCTGTTATTCTGTTGAAGAGAATAACAAGTGAAACTAGACCCGCGAGGAATCTAGTAAAGCTTTTACCGTTAGAGGTGTGATATTAACTTAACGGGTTGGAGATAGTCTTGTCAGAAGTGTGGTGTTAACTCGACAAGGATGTGAGTCAGAGGTGTGCTATTAACTTAACTCAGAATGTCACTGTCATAGGTGTAATGTTTAACTTAACAGTGAGGTAATGCTAGAGGTGTGATGTTGAACTTAGCATTGGTCATCTCGACTTAGACGAGGAAGTCGAGGAACGGTCATGGCCATAGGTGTATTGTTGAACTTAGCGATGACTCGGATGCTAGAGGTGTAGTGTTAACTTGGCATCATTCATCTCGGCTTGAACAAGGAAGTCGAGGAAAGGTCATGGCCATAGGTGTATTGTTGAACTTAGCGATGACTCAGATGCTAGAGGTGTATTGTTAACTTGGCATCATGCATTTCAGCTTCGATATGGAAGACTGAAGAAAAGTGACTGTCAGAGGTGTAATATTAAACCTGGCAGAAACTTGAAGTGCTGCTTAGAGGTATAATGTTAACTTAAACAGCGGTTTTGTCAGAGGTGTAATATTAACTTGACAAGAATTGGCTTGATGCCGAAGATAATTTGAGGACCTGTCATTCTATGAACGAGAATTGACAAGTGGAATTTGAAGTGCCAGAGGTGTAGTGTTAACTTGGCAAAATGTAGAGTTGACAAGCAAGATTTGTACTCTACAAGGGGTATCTCATTACCAGAGGTATGGTGTTAACTTGGCAACGATTGTTTTTTTGTGGTCCTACCATTCTGTGGATGAGAATTGGTAAGGGATTTTGGAGGAAAGAGTGGAATCAAGTCCACTTAGGATTTTTAGCAAACCCTCAGCTATCAACGGGTTTGACATGCCTTTACCAACTACCGTTTGAGTTGGGCTAGCCATGCTATTCCCCTCAGCATGATGAGTTGTCGAAAACTTATGTTGGGCTTAAAGGCCAACATTTTCCTCTATCCTTAGCCGTCGAGGGCGTCGGATCAAATGGGAACGTGTCCCTTAGGATTTTTAGCAATTCTCAGCTGTCAACGGGTTTGACATGCCTTTACCAACTACCGTTTGAGCTGGGCTAGTCATGCTATTCCCCTCAGCATGATGAGTTGTCGAGGATTTATGTCAGGCTTAAAGGCCAACATTTTCCTCTATCCTTAGCCGTCGAGGGCGTCGGATGTTTGATCAGAGGTGTACTTTTAACTTGATCGGAGGAGGAGTACTATTAAGGATAGTACTTCTTCAAGAATTTGCCATTGATCGGCATCATGAGTGTATCGCCATTTGAAGTTATGAGGCGATATGACCCATTTGAGTAGACTGACTCTACACAAATGGTCCTTCCCATTTGGGTTGAAATTTTCCTTTTGTCTTGTGCGTCATGACCATGGGTCTTCGGACGGCTAAGACAAGGTCGCCTTTCTTGAAAGTTCGCATTTTAACTTTCTTGTTGAAGGCTCTGGTGATACGAGCTTGGTAAAGCTCGATTTGTTGTTGGGCCTGCAAACGCTTGTCGTCTAAGGCTTCCAACTCCTGGAGTCGCTGCTGATGCTTCTCCTCAGTTGTCATCTCCGCTGTCAAGGCGACGCGTAGAGATGGAATTTGGATTTCCAGTGGAAGGACGCTTCGCATCCGTATACCAAGGAAAATGGCGTGGCTTTAGTTGGGGTTCGCACCGTTGTGCGGTAGGCCCATAAGCATTCACCCAGCTTGTCGTCCCAGTCCCGTTGACTTTTCGAGACAAATTTCTTGAGAAGCTTGCCAATAGTCTTGTTGAAGGCTTCTGCAAGACCGTTAGCAGCAGGATAGTATGCCGTTGAGGACACACTCTGGATTCTGAACTTCGCGCAGAATCTCTGGAAAGCCTGGCTGATGAACTGGGTCCATTGTCATGGATGATACGCCGAGGCACACCGAAGCGGTAAATAACGTGATGTTTCACGAACTTGATCACGTTAGAAGATTTTACCTCTTTCAAAGGGATAGCTTCGGCCCACTTTGAGAAGTAATCGGTTATCGCTAGAATGAACCGATGTCCTTTCGATGATGGTGGGCTGATAGGGCCAACCACGTCCATCCCCCACATTTCAAACGGCCAGGTAGAGGTCGTAGAGTGGAGGTACCCTGGTGCTTGATGGATGAAATCGCCGTGTATTTGACAGGCGTGACATCTCTTAGCATAAGCGACAGCATCGGCGATCATTTTTGGCCAATAGTAACCCAACCTTTGGAGTCGATGTGCCAATTTTGGGCCAGGTTGATGGGCTCCGCACGTACCGTCGTGAGCCTCTTTCAATACCCCCTGGGCCTCTTTTGGTGAGAGACACCGAAGTAAGATTCCTTCATACGATCGACGATACAATGTTCGCGTGATCGCATTATAATAGAATTTAGGGGCTTTCCTTCGAATGGCAGCCGCTTCCTTGGTGTCCTCAGGCAGGATGCCGTACAAGACATAGTCGATGTAGGGGAATCGCCAGTCTTTAAGCTCTGGACCGGCCGACAATTCCAGCACTTCTTTGCCTCGACAATCTCCCTTTGACTCATGATAGTCCTTGAGAGTATTTTTCGGGCAATACAGGTCGTGGCTGTAGACGAATATCTTCTCCATTGCTCCAGTTGGAAGAGCTAAGGAGGCTGCCAGGGATGCGAGTGCATCGGCGTGCGCATTTTGCCTGCGCGGTACATGGTCGATGTAGAAGTTAGCAAACCCCTCGGCCATGCGGATAGTTGCGTTGTAATAGGGTACTAAGTCCTCATGTCTGACTTCGTACTCCCCGCGAATTTGACTGACGATGAGTTTAGAGTCACCGTATGCTTCGAGATTTTTAACGCCAATCTCATCGGCGAGCTGCATCCCAATCAATAGAGCATTGTATTCCGCCACATTGTTGGAACAAGGCTCCGTTAAGTGAGACAGCTCGGGGAATCACATAATTTTGTGGGGAGACGAGTATCTACTCCTACCCCCGCTACTATGTGTCCCTTCGGGCTTGTCCTTGATGCACCGTCGAAGAAAAGTTGCCACACTTGACTTTCGAACGATGTCTGAGTCAGGTAGGCTTCGGCCACTTCGTCTGGGAGATCCTCGTAGACTTTGGCTGCCCTTGGATCTGGGTGTTCAGCTAGGAAGTCTGCCACCGCTTGTCCCTTAATGGCTTTCTGCGGCAGAAAGTGCATATCATACTGGGATAGCAACATGGCCCATTTTGCCAGCCGGCCATTCAACGAGGAAGGCTTTGTCATGAGTAACCTCAGAGGGTTGACTTTTGATATGACATTTATAGTTTGGCCTACTAGATAGTGTCGCATTTTCTGAATAGCGAACACCAGCGCCAAACATTCCTTCTCGATCGGGTTGTACCGATGTTCGGCTCCGATCATTGTTCTACTTAGGTAGTAGATTGCTTGTTCTCGTCCTTGTTCATCATTCTGAGCTAGTAGAGCTCCCAGGGAATGATCCATTGCTCGAACATATACCAAGAAAGGCTTTCCGGACACCGGAGCTGCAAGAACTGGTGGTTGGGTGAGGTAGTGTTTGATCTCCTCAAATGCTTTTTGACAAGCGTCGTCCCAAATGAATGAAACACCCTTTTTCATCAGCTTGGCGAAGGGTTGGCATCTCCCGGAAAGGTTTGATATGAACCTGCGGATGTACGCCAATCGTCCTTGTAATCCCCTGAGCTCCTTGAGGCTTCTGGGGGTTGCATCTCTTGGATAGCGCGGACTTTCTCCGGATCCAAATGGATTCCTGTGGAAGTCACAACAAATCCTAGGAATTTGCCACTGGCTACCCCCAGGAAGGACTTGGTGGGGTTCATCTTCAATTGATGAGCCCGCATGATGTCGAAGACCACCTTCAGGTCTGCTATGTGATCACCTTTAGTGCGACTTTTCACCGCGATGTCATCGACATAACATTCCACCGTTTTGCGTATCTGCTGATGGAAAATGACGTTCATGGCCCTTTGGTATGTTGCCCCTGCATTTTTCAGTCCAAAAGGCATGACAGTATAGCAATATACCCCTAGAGGAGTCCTGAAGGAGGTATGCTTTTCGTCATCGGGATACATCTTGATTTGATTGTATCCTGAGAACCCGTCCATAAAGGACATTCGCTCGAATCCACAAGTATTGTCAATCATGACATCTGTGATTGGCAATGGGAATTCGTCTTTGGGGCAGGCCTCGTTTAGATCACGGAAGTCGATGCAGATCCGGATCTTCCCATTCTTCTTGGTGACGGGGACGATGTTGGCTACCCAGTCGGGATGCTGTTCCTCCCTGATGAAGCCAGAATCAATAAGCTTTCTGACTTCTGATTGAATTGCCTCCATTATCTCTGGACGGAACCGTCGCTGCTGTTGTTTAACAGGCTTCATGTCCGGATTGATGTTGAGGCGATGCATAGCCACTTGAGGATCAAGTCCAGGCATGTCCTCATAATTCCAGGCGAAGACGTCTATATACTCTTGTACAAGAGATATTAGATCCTCCTTTTCGAAGGTGACAAGCCGTCACTTATGAAAATGGGCTTGGGGTTGGCCTCATCTCCTAGGTGATTTGAACAACCTTATCTTCTGTGGGTGGCTCACGCTGTTCAAAGCGGATATCCCAAAGAGCATTCAAATGTTTGATCCAAGGATCTGTATCAGGTTGGATCATTTCTTCATCTTCATCTTCCAGATGGCCTGTTGAAACCATGTTTACTGAAAGCCCTTTGAAGATGTTGCCGACACTGACATCTGACTCCCACGATGACGTGTCTGAAGAGCAATCGTGACCTGACGACTCTCGAGAATCAGAGGCTGATGGGACTGGAGTTGATACATAGCCCAACCCCCGGCGCGTCTGATGATAATAATCAGGTGCTTTCCCTTTCGGCACAAAGGACCGGAGCAGCGTTCTCCTTCCTTTACCGAAGTTTAATCCGGGCCTGTTGGTTAGGTCATATCCCATGCGTTTCATCATTCTGAGCGCTTTCGGTTCATAATGATTGAACTGAGGGGATTCATCCTCGCCTTCCGATTCTTCGTGAGGCATCGGTTCAGACGAGATTCGCCCAAAAAGTATTGGTCTTTGGCCTTTTCGTCTGGCTGGAACCATAAATATAGATTCTTGCGCATTACCATTATCTTGGTATGTCCCGAAAGATGATTTCACCGGTACATGCAAAGATGTCAAAGCATCCATTGCCGACCAGAGGTCATCGTCCACGTCGGTAGTAGTATCCGACGGTATTGAATCGGAAACATACACAGGAAAATACGCAAAATCTAAATCTTCATTAATGTACCAACCACCCGCATCGTCGGTGGTGTTGTCAATATCGAGCTTATTAGTGCTCTTTACAAGGGGTTCCAACTCCCACAGGCACTCTTCTTTCTCAGGCTCAATGTCAGCCTCATTACCAGAGTCTAGCTCCTCTGGTTGCGGGTTTCATTAGTCTCCTCAGGATCCTGATATAGGAGGGAGTCCGTGAAATAGTTTTCAACCCCTTTAAACGGATGCCTTTCGGCAATCAACGTTTGAACTTGTCCACTCTCGTCAATGTATTTCATGACTTGGTGGAGAGTGGAGGGAACGATGGAATTACGGTGAATCCATGGTCGTCCCAGCAACAGGTTGTAGGAAGTGTCAGCGTCAATGACGTAGCATGTCACTTCCGACTTGAGGCTCCCGATCTGGCATTTGAGCTTGATCTTCCCCATCGGACGGGAGCTATTGGCATTAAACCCGTAAATAGTTGTCTGGGTAGGGCTCAGACGATGGGTAGGAATGCCCAGAAATTGCATGACTCGGCGAGGTATGATACTCAGCGCGGACCCTGGGTCTACCTGGATGCGATTTACCTCGGACGACCCGATATATCCTGTGAAGTATAGGGGTCGGTCATGCTTCCCTTTAACCTGCATGTCATCTGTTGTGAAGGTGATGCAGGGAGCATTTGGGGAGGCGTGGAGGCAATCCTCTACATCTTCCTCCCTTGGCACGCGGGTCATGAAGACCTCAGCATTTGCCAAAGCTTCTTGTAGAGCCTCTCTGGTTGACTTTGATAGCCTCAGGAGTTCATACAAGGTGATGCGTGCCGGGATGTTGGCTAGTTGAGCCAAGACATCGAAGCGGTAAGGTGTCGAGGATCCTTCCGCTGCACCTTTTGAAAGAACCCGAGAAAACCGGTTTCTTTCTGTTTCTCCACAGGTGGTTTTGTGGAGGGCTTGGCTGGTTCTACGGCTGGTTGCGGAGAAGCCGCTACCGTCTCGCCGTACTGCTTCAAGTATGCCTGTCCTGAACGGGTCCCCGCCATCGGTTGGCTGGGCTCTGCGGCCAGGACTATTGTTTCCTCTTCTGAGTCAGTCAACGAGGGAACATCAGTATCCGCTTCTCGAGAGGAAGCGCAGATCACATGGCACGATGAAGCTTTTGCCTTGCCTTTGGACTTTCTGTTGGTCACAGTAGTCCATTGTTGTTCATCGACGAGGTCAGGGTGGACCCACATGGTTTCCCCCTGAGGTGTAGGGACGGCTACCAAGCCCTTCTCCTGTTGCTGCTGTGAGGGTCTGTGTTGACCACTCTTAATTCTCCCCTTGGAATAGGAGTTACCCCTGCAGGTGTAGGAGGTTGTCTCCCGAACTGGAGAACTGACGTTACGTTGGCCGTGACCTTCTTCTGCTCTGGTCGGAGCTTTAACACCTCCGCGTCAATCAGAGCCTGAAGGATGTCCTTGAAGACGTAGCAGCTTTTGGTGGGATGTCCCAACATCCTGTGGTACATGCAGTAGTTGGGATTGTCGGTCTTGCCGACTTCGTCTGGGCGCCTAATTTCAGGGAGCTTCAGTCGTTGCTCTTGTTGAGTAACTTGAAGAGCGAATCGACATGTTCCTCCTTGAAGGAATACTGCTTGTTGGCGCGGGGCTGGCTTGAAGAGCCACTCGCTTTGCCTGGTTGGGGCTTGGCGGGAGATTTGGTCTCCGTTGCCAAATTATCCTTCCGCTTTGTCTGGAGGGATGTGTCCTGCGCACGCCTTGTTGACCTCTCTGGCCTGGGCCTGCCTTCTTCTGCCCTGACGCGGGCAACAATCTCCTCAGCCTGTTCACCTTGTTGGACTAATTGTTTCCAGGTGCGGCTTTCAGCAACTCCTATTTGAGCAAGGAGTGAGGTTGGAGATTATGACGACATGTTTCCACCAGGGTGGCCTGGGTCATGCCGCTTGGACATCGGAGTGCCACGTTCCGAAATCTTTCTACGAAAGACTTGACGGACTCTCCCTTTCGCTGTTTGGTTGCTAAAAGGGTGGGCATTGTCACTTCCGAGTCATCTTCGAAGAAGCGTGTCAGAAACAGCTTCTCCAAGTCGCTCCAGTTCTTGATTGAACCTTCTGGAGCTTCATGAACCATTCAAAGGCCAACCCTTCAGGGTGCCTATGAACAGTCGCGTCAGTATAGCGTCGTTATCTACTACATTCCCGGTCTGGGATTTGAAGTAGTAGATGTGCTGGTTGGGTGACCCCTTCCCGTCAAATGCTTGGAGAGTTGGAGCCTTAAACTTAGGAGGGTACGGGACTAAGTCCCACTCGGCCGGATAGGGCCGGACTACTCCAGCCTCTTGGAGATCTTACGACTGGCAAGGGCATTGAGTCGTTGCTCCAGCAGGCTCATTCTTTTAGCATGAGCTTTTTCGGGTCTGGGTCGCTTCTTGCCTGCGACGAGGGCTTGGACACATCCGAGGTAGATCGTCGTGTCCCGTCGGAAGGTTCGGAGGGTGGGCTTTCTCCCTTTCTCCCTTTCCCCTTCGGCCGTCTAGGAGGAGATCTCGCTCTTTCTTCAAGCAATTTCTCAAGCATATGCTTGAGGGAGTCAATGGATCTCTGTTGAGAGGCGATTATATCCATCTGGCGCTTCTGCGTCTGCTCTAAACGCCTGGCCGTCTCCTCAGGAGTGTCTGCCATGTAGGCGGAAGCCTCCTTCTCGACGGAAGAGTTTGAAGCCTGCGACTCCACTACAGCGGAGTGAGAATCACCCATTCTAATGCCGCGGGCTAAGGCATTATAGTCAATTGGGGGAATGGCCCCCGTCCGGGTGCGAGTGTGTTGATACACCCCTTCCGGCTCAGAGTCAGATTCCTCTGAGTTGACCATTGGTTGTTTTCCCTTGCTTCTGCTAGTCATGTTTGCAGTAAGCTCCGGGTATTCAACATCTGAAAAGGTTCTCCTTCTGTGGGAGCGTCTTCTTTTGGCTGACGGGGGAATCAGGGTCAGCTGTCTGATTAAGGACTGCTGGTGCATGCCTGATCCATAATGGCATCCAGAGAGCATATGGATGAGCTGTTGACAGCAGCATGACGAAGTGGCTTGATTGGCACTTCTTTTCCTTGTCAAATAATCCCTCAAATCCGTGGGAGGGGGATTAAAGAGACTGGTCTCGCAACGTCGAAGACGGGAGACAGTCATGTGCTGTTCAGCCTGGACGCAGACTTCAGGGACGCGGCTCTCATGACGCGGCTGTATGACGCGCACGCGAGTCTCGCGTTGCTGCCTGATGCGTTTGGGCAGAGTTGCTTGAGAGAGAGCGGGCTGCTGGGCCCCACGCCTACGAGTGCGTACTTCCTGCGTTTGAAAAGACGCGGAGGTTTCACCCTGGCGTTTGATGAGTTGGTCCTCAGAGGACTCAACTTGAGGAGTCTCGCTTGGGTCGCCAAACGCGGATCTCACGCACTGGACGAGGTGCGGGCAAGGCATCAGATTGTACGCCGCGTCCACCCACCCCAGTCAGACAACCAACGGTTCCGACTTGGAGTTGACGCGCGCGTCTCCTCTGTCGACGCTCAGCATTCCGGTTGCGTCGTGGAGGAGGGGAGAAACCAACAACCTCCTGGTTTACAGAACCAAGAGTGTTCACCACGCGGGTCTCCTGAGAGACGTTGACGCGGGTATTCTGCGCGACGCAGTTGATCGCAGCAGCAGTGGTGCCTGGGACCACGCGGCCTTCTGGGAGGCGTTGGCGCGTGTGTTCTGTGCGACGCGGTTGATCGCAACAGCAGTGCCTGAGGTCACGCGGGCCTTCTGGGAGGCGTTGGCGCGTGAACTTGTCTTGGCACAGTGGGCATCGGCACCCGGCAGAGCCTCAGATTGGGCTTTGGGTAGCTTTTCAGTTGAGACCCTGCGGCAGACGCGGGTCTTTGGGCTCTTGGAGCCAGAAGAGAGGAACTCTTCATACTTCGCCTGGTCGAACTCGACAACGAGCGTTTCGACCATCTTCCCTTACTTAGGAAACATCATCCTGCGCCACAGCTTGTTCATCAGTGACAAACAGAGTCCCCAGCGGAGTCGCCATCTCTTGTAGGTGCCCGGAAGGAGATTTAGGTGAGAAGGATCGGGGTGTAAAATATTTCCTTGAATCAGTTGAAACAATTACAACCAGACTTTCCTTTCTTCCGGTTACAAGGGAGGGAGGATGTTGAATCTTGAATCCCCCCTTTGTTTAATGCTGGGTTCTTCGTGTGGCGGTGGAGAGTGAATCTTGTTCTCCGTTGACCGGATGACTGTTTGGACCGTCGGGGATCTTCTCTTAGTCGGTAGAGAGAGTAACTCGGCTCTGTCTACCAAAACTCTAGAAGAGGAGCTAGGCAAAGAGCAGCTAGTACGCAGTAAGCTTGCTGAAGAGTCTTCTCTCCTTCTCTGTTGACGATGCCTTCGTCCGGTGATCGTGCGTGTCTCTCTCTACGCGTGTTGGATGCGTATGCCTGTATGTAGGTACGTCTCTCCCTGTGTGTGTGTGTCTTTGTTGATGCCAACAGGGCTATTTATAGAGGTCCCTGGGGATGAACGTGCCCCCTGAAAACGCTCCACAATGAGGGGCCACTTCCCGCTACATGTGCGGTGACTGGCCCCTTATTTCGGGTAGTTGCAACGAGACGCGGGCGTCGAGCCAACGCGTCCTGATGCTGAGACGCGGGTGTCGAGCCAGCGCGTCCTGATGCTGAGACGCGGGCGTCGAGCCAGCGCGTCCTGATGCTGAGACGCGGGCGTCGAGCCAGCGCGTCCTGATGCTGAGACGCGGGCGTCGAGCCAACGCGTCCTGATGCTGAGACGCGGGCGTCGAGCCAACGCGTCCTGATGCTGAGACGCGGTGTCGAGCCCACGCGTCTTGATGCTGAGACGCGGGTGTCGAGCCAACGCGTCTTGAGCTTGGATCTCTGC